>OY282610.1:4200000-4408685 GCA_958298945.1 Atherix ibis
AAGATAAAGAAGACAAGGAAGATGAAGAAGATGAAGAAGATAAAGAAGATGAAGGAGATAAAGAAGATGCAGAAGATGCAGAAAATGAAGAAATAAAGAAGATGCAGAAGATGAAGCAGATAAGGAAGATGAAGAAGATGAAGATGAAGGAGATGAAGATATTGAAGAAGATGAAGAAGATAGAGAAGATAGAGAAGAAGGAGAAAATGAAGAAGATAAAGAGGATAAAGAAGATAAAGAAGATAAAGAAGATAAAGAAAATGCAGAAAATGAAAAAATAAAGAAGATGCAGAAGATGCAGAAGATGAAGAAGATAAAGAAGATGAAGAAGATGAAGAAGATAAAGTAGATGAAGGAGATAAAGAAGATGCAGAAGATGCAGAAAATGAAGAAATAAAGAAGATGCAGAAGATGAAGCAGATAAGGAAGATGAAGAAGATGAAGATGAAGGAGATGAAGATATTGAAGAAGATGAAGAAGATAGAGAAGATAGAGAAGAAGGAGAAAATGAAGAAGATAAAGAGGATAAAGAAGATAAAGAAGATAAGGAAGATAAAGAAAATGCAGAAAATGAAAAAATAAAGAAGATGCAGAAGATGCAGAAGATGAAGAAGATAAAGAAGATGAAGAAGATGAAGAAGATAAAGAAGATGAGGAGATAAAGAATACGAAGAACATGAAGATGAAGGAGATGAAGATATTGAAGAAGATGAAGAAGATGAAGACGATAGAGAAGATAGAGAAGATGAAGAAGATGACGAAGATAAAGAAGATAAAGAAGATAAAGAAGATAAAGAAGATAAAGAAAATGCAGAAAATGAAGAAATAAAGAAGATGCAGAAGATGAAGAAGATGGAGAAGATGAAGAAGATAAAGAAGATGCAGAAGATGAAGAAGTTAAAGGAAACTAAGAAGAAGATGAAGGAGAAAATAAAGAAGATGAAGAAGATGAACAGGTAAAGAAGATAAAGAAAATTCAGAAGATGAACAGATAAAGAAGATGCAGAAGATGAAGAAGATGAAGAAGATAGGAAGATAAAGCAAATTAAGAAGAAGAATATAAAGGAGAAGATGAAGAAAATGGAGAACATGAAGAAAATGAAGAAGATAAAGAAAAAATGCTTGCAATTATCGAGATCTTTTGTAATTAGCCTAGCTGGCGAAATCCACTACTACAGAGATCTGTGTTGTACGTTGATTGGGCGTATCTCAATCCCTATGGTCGTATACGTCCTCTGGTATTACGTATAACGATAGGTATGCCACGTTAACTAACATTACACTAATCATCCATCATCACGGCAACTTTTGAAAATTTCTTCCACGCTTGAAAGGATTTTTTTCATGTTTAAACACTATTCATTTGGCAAATGCGCCAATTTTTTACTCCTTCTTACAATTAGTTTTCACTCCGGATGTGACTTTTTTTCTGTTTGTAGCTATTTCGAATTTCATTTTCAAAACTAAAACTGTTAAAACTTTAACACTTTAATTCAAAATGTTATAAAAATTCATCAGATCAACAAAAAAAAACTTTGATCTTCTATTTAAACGCATATCCGCTGTTTGGAAGGGAGCGATGTGTTTTTAAAAAAATGTACGTGCGTGGACATAAAAAAAAATTTATTATTCAAAATACAAAAAAAAATTTCAATTCTTTAAAAATTGTATATGTTCTTTTTTAATTTTCGAAAAATAAAGGTTTATCGAAAATTCTCCTCTTTTAATACGATGCGCTGTTGCGAACGCAGCGGCGGGTTTTGCTTAAACATTCACGTGCGTGGACATTAGTGCTTTGTTAAAATAAATTAAATTCTTTTTTGCAAATATCATTTTTTTATTAGTTTTTATTTTAATTAAATTTTTTCAGCAATTTTTAGTTTTTTTTAAATTATTGTAATTTTTATTATTGTTCCTTGCGCTAATTTTGACGTTGCGTTTTTAATATTTTCGCATGCGCTGCTAATAATTGTTATTATTGAAAATATCAAAATAATATTAAAATTTCTGAGATAATTTAATTTTTAAGAGTTGAAAATTTTTTTTTAAGAATAATTGTTTTGTTTAAACTAGTAATTTTGAAACGGCTGCGCTGTATCGAACGCAGCAGCGTGTTTTCTAAAATATTAACGCGTGCTCTGTACTTGAACGCATTAGAAAATTTGTTAAAAAATTGGTTTTTCTTTCACAAATATATTTAATTACCATTTTTCATTTTAACAAAAATAAATAAAATAATTTTGTTATAATATTTTAATAGTTAACGTTTTTTTATGATTGTTTGTAATGTGCTTGCGTTAATTTGAACGCAACGTTTTTAAAACTTGCACATGCGCCGCCCGCTACTAAATTTTATTAATAAAAATATCAAAACAATTTTAAATAATAAAAAAATTTATAAACGTTTTTTTTCTTGAATATTATATTTGAAACAAAAATTATATTTTTTGATCAAATTTATTCAATTTGAACGTACGTTTTAAAACAATCGCGTGCGTGAGCGTTCATTTTTACAATTGAGAAGAAAAATGAGAAAAAATAATTTAAATTTTTTTCTGATTTGAAAATTAGAACTAATAATTTTTTTTCATAAAAGTTACATATTTTATTGACTATTTTAATATAGTTTGTAATGTGCTGACACTAATTAGACGTACGCGAATAATCATTTCTATTATTGAAGACATCAGAGAACATTTTGAATAAAATTCTTTTGAAATAAAATAAACTTTTGATAATATCCTTTTATTTATTTCAATTAAAAATTAAAAGCAAATAAAATTCCTTAATTTCGACTAATTTTTGTCGGTATTTTTTTGTTTTATTTTATTTTTCATAACGACTTTACGCTATTTTGAAAGGTGCCACGTATTTTTGAAATTCTCAGGTGCGTTCCTCCGAGAAGGAAACATTAATAAAGTTATTTTTTGGAAATACTAATTCTATGAATTCTTTTTCAATTACAATATAAATATGGAAGGATGAAGAAAAATTATCTTTCTCGAAACAGTGGTAAGGAAATCTTTCAAAAAATGCCTAATATTTTTATTTATTTCAAGTGTTAAATTCAATTTTTTTTAATTTTTTTAAATTTTTAATAATAAATAATGCATAAGAATTATTGAATATAAATTTTCCTGTTTGATTTTGCATTTAACAAATACTCCTTAAAGTATTTGCATTCTTGAAAATATGATAATTCATAAGTAAATAAGTTTTGCCTAAATAAGAATTATTTTTACATTAACTAAGCTGTTTTTGTATCAAATATTTGTATTTTTTTTTTCAGAAATAAATATAAATTTTCATTAGAAAAGACTGCGATATAATTGAACAAGTGCACATGAAAACTCATCGAAATTTGCAAAAAAAAAGATTACAGAGAATCAAAACTGAACAAGTGAGTTGGCCGCTCTCATAAATAAATAAATATGAACGACAAACAAATTAGATTGAATAATAATAAAAAATAATAATTTCGTACAATTTACATACATTATTCAATTATGAAATTGCATTATGCTTTGTATGCACGCAGACAGAAATTGGTGCAATACAATCGAAATGCATTTCCAATCCGCTGTGGATTAATGCAAAATGGACGAGGCTGAAATGTAAAATTCGAAACTAAAATTTACCGATTATCATCTAAAATTGTACGAAAATAATTCAAAATTCAAAATTAAACTAATAAGCTAATGGGTTAAAATGGGATTGGATTGCTCATCTAAATTGGAAACTAAGGGGTTTGGGCACAGGTGGGATGAGGGAGGAAGAAGGGCAGAACAGAGCGACAAGCTGATTCGAGAAACTATTCCCTTATTATGAGTTATTATTGAAAATAAGTAAATTGCGAAAATATCTCTGATGCGAAAAGTGCATGTTTTCTGTTGTGTTGAAGAAATGAGAGAATTTTTATTTTATTTTTTTTTTATTTTGTGTTTGGGAGAAGGGTAGATTTTACAAAAATGCATCATAAATTTGAAAAGTGTCGCTACAATTGGCGCACAACCATCAACTGACAGGAATTAATGTTGTTCGAATGTATTTCGTCGTTTTGGATAGTGACGAGAATCTACCATATTTAATGGAAATTGTTGTGAAAATTTGGCTTCGTATTTTTTTTTTTCTTTTCATTTTTAATTGCAAAAATTTGGCAAAGAAAATGGGAAGAAAAATTAAAAAACGAAATTTAAGAAATTATATCACAAAAAAGAAAAAAAAATTGATTGGAAAAGATATTCTTTTTAATCTAATAATAATAATAATAATAATAATATTTGACGATTTTTATTTTTATAATGTTATAAATAAATTTTTATAAAATAATATATTTTTGTATTTTTTGGGAACTTATTCTCATAAGAACGTGAATATTTTTTTTGAAAATTAAAAGTTTTTGTGGAGGCATTCCAGTAAATGTTGTATGGACACTTTTTTTGTTAATCAAAAGTTGTGTGGAGGTATTCCCGTAAATGTTGTGTATACACTTTTTTTTTAAATTGAAAGTTTTGTAGAGTCATTCCAGTAAATGTTGTGTGGACACTTTTTTTAAAATTAAAAGTTTTATGTAGTCATTCTCGTAAATGTTTTGTGGATACTTTTTTATGAAAATGGAAAGTTTTTTGGAGTAATTTCCGTAAATATTGTGTGGACACATGATTTTGAAAATGGAAATTTTTCAGAAGGCATTCAAGTAAATGTTGTGTGAACACTTTTTTTTTAAACTGAAAATTTTATGGAGTCATTCCCATAAATGTTGTGTAGACACTTTTTTTTTTAAATTAAAAGTTTTGTGAAATGTTGTGTGGACACTTTCTTAAATTAAAACCGTAAATGTTGTGTGGACACTTTCTTAAATTAAAACCGTAAATGTTGTGTGGACACTTTCTTATGAAAAATGGAAAGTTTTGTAGAGCCATTTAAGTAAATATTGTGTGGACACTTATTTTGAAAATCAAAAGTTTTGTGGGGTCATTACCGTAAATGTTGTGTGGACACTATTTTATGAAAATGGAAAGTTTTGTGGAGTCATTAAAGAAAATGTTATGTGGACACTTTTTTTAAACTGAAAGTTTTGTGGATACTTATTTTGGAAATTGAAAGTTTTTAGGAGGCATTCAAGTAAATGTGGTGTGGACACTTTCTTTGGTAACTTGAAAGATTTGTTGAGTTATTCTAGTAACGGTTGTGTGGACTAGAATAAACTCGACAAAACACATTATTATTTAAATAAAATTTTTTATAAAAGCATTCAAATAAACTTTTTGTAGGCACTTTTTTGAACATGAAATGTTTTGTGGAGCCATTCAAGAAAATGTTGTGTGGAGACTTTTATTTTAAACTAAAAGTTTATTTGAATGCTTTTATAAAAATTATTATTAAAAAATAATGTGTTTTGTCGAGTTTATTCTAAAAGTGAACACTTTTTTTTATAAAAAAAGACGTTTTGTAGAGGCATTCAAGTGAATGTTGTGTGGACATTTTTTTCTGCCCCAAAATGAGGAACGTTCGTTGTTTTTTAAAAAGAAAAAATGTCTGTCCATTTTATCGTTGTTTTTTTTTATAAATTCACCAACTTAAAACTATTCTTTAAGAATTTTAGATAAATAGAAGAAAAAATTAATTTTTGGATAATTTAAACTAAAAATACTCTTGTAGCGAAATATTTTCGTAAGTTAGAATAAAATTTTATGTAAACATAAATAATTTTGAAAATAAATGTAAAAATTATGTAAAAATAAATAATTTTGAAAATAAATTTAATTTCTATAATTGGAAACTAGTATAGGATGAGAAAGATCAATGGAAATCTTGAAGAAAATGGGAAATTGCTCGTAATAAATATTGCGGAAAATCCCTTTATTAGATGGCAATTTTTTGAAGCGGATCCAAAAATCAAGTTCACTGATCAGCGCCGTTGCATTGCAACTTGTATACTGAATCGAGTGTTGATCATCATTATCAGTTTGCGTTCAGCCAAAATACGAAACGGGGAAAAGGGTCAGATTGTGGTTCAAGGGACAGATGAGGAAACGGGGATGATACTCATAGTTAGATGGTTGGTTACCTCATCCCGAACAGTTTCTAATGTAAAGAAAATTTCGTTTATTTTCTGTAGAAAATAGTCTCATTAATTGAACATTCTAGAATGGCCCGAATTTTGGTGTAAAAACTCGTAGCGACATGGCAGGGGCTTCCCTTCCCTTTATAGATGACACTTCTGTGAACTTGGCGTAAGGGGAAAGAGAGTGCACATTCAGAATCGTCTGTGTTTATTCTGATTCTGATTAATGAAATTATTCAGTTTAAATGAGAAAATGCCCTCAATGGCAGGCAGTATTTCGATCATACTCGTAGGATCAAGAGACTGAGGCATGTGAAACCAAACAAGATGGCTCCCCACCCATCAGTATTTCTTAGTATGTTCATCATTGTCTCGATGGGAATGGTTTAAAATCACAATAATGTACAATCATTAGTTACGTACACGAACAGTTCGGCTTGTGGATCTTCTTCGATCAGCAGATATTCAACATTTTTCATAATGTCACCTTTCAACCCGAAACCGAAATTCTCATTTACAATTTTAAGTAATTTTCAACTTATTTTGGGTAATTTCTCTCTCTAACAATTTACTGATTTATAGAAAAGAACAATTTTTTTTTAGCATTTCATATTGTGTTTGTAATGCAAATTAAGTCATTATAAAAGAATTTTTCTGTACGAAATAAAAAATTAACCAAATTATCCATTTTTAAGTTTGCAAAGTCTTTTACTATTATTGACAAATTTATTCAAAAAAAAATTATGTTGAAATAAAATTTACTTAGATTGAAATTTGCCATTTTATTTGTTTTCAAGATCATGCAATTTGACGCCGTTGAAATATATTTTTATTAAAACTATGGAAATATTTATATCAACGTAGATAATTTGTAAATTTTTGAGCATTTAAAACTCAGTTTACAAATTATCTACGTTGATATAAATATTTTCCCTAAAAGGAATCGAGTCCTCCAAGAAGTTTTGTAAGAATTATTTAAAAATATTTAAATTGGATAATCCTTTATTATTACACATATTTCATACTTAGAACTAAATATTGAGTAGTTAATACTTATTAATTAATACTAAGTATAAAATAGATGATGTAAAAGAATTATAATAAGACGAAGATGACTTAGAAACTGTCTACTTTAGGGAAAAAATAAATAAAGCCAAGAAACCATATTTAAGAACATTATATAAACAATTTTTTTTGACCTTAAAATTGTTGCTGCTTTCTTAAGCAAGAAGTTCATCGCTAGAATAGCATCTACACCAATTTCTGCCACATAAGCGGATTTGCTTCCAAGTTTTCTTATTGGATCCGCCAGTTTAGCTTTTATAGGAGTTTCTTTTCCAGTAACTTCCCGTATAGTATGAAGGGTGGAGTTAAAATGTTGTAAGTTATAGGGGGATAAAACGTTAGGATGGATAATGCTGTGAGTCGCACCAGTTGCTTCCGAAAACAAGCGCAGATATCCTAGGCAGCTCACCATGCTTCATTCAAGGTTGAGGGTGCCAAAGCTCTTATGTGCTCATGCACATTCTCGTCCAAAAGACCATCTAGAAAATGATGTAGAACTATTTGATCTTTTGCTCAGTAGGGACACTCTGCAAATGTCATGTGGACAAGGCGCTGAAATTTCATACCCAAAATCGGAGATGTCTACCCTCAAATCCCGCCAGGCCAGTATAACTGGGTTGAATATTTATTCGAAAAGCTTGGTACAATGTAAGCGCAGTCCTACGCACATGAACCACCAGATACGGTCGCCCCTCCTCATCTGCCCAGCAGTTTTCTTCGGCAGCCGCCTCGAACTGGGCAAAACAATTCTGCAATACCTTGCCACTGTATTTGGGTTGTGAAATTGTCATCCTACTGATGCTTGCCGCTCTGTTTTCATATATAATGGGTCTAGTTGCCATGCCAAGGGAAGACTACTTGGAGAATTGCAACTCGTTCATATGTTTTAGCACATCATCTGGAACCTCTAATAGAGTACGCATTCCAGGCAGCATGGATTCTATTGTTTGAACCCTTTCCTTTAGGCACTTTAAATCAGATTCTTCATGGTTATCTTCTTTATCTTTGTCATCTTCTTCATCTTCTTCATCTTCATCTTTTTCATCTTCTTCATCCTCTTCATCTTCTTAATCGTCTCTATCTTCTTCAGCATCTTCGTATTATTCATATTCTTCATCTTCTTCATCTGCTTCATCTTTTTCATTTTCTTCTTCTTCAGCTTCTTCCTGTCCTTCATCATCTGCATCTTCTTCATCTTCTTCATCTTCTTTATCTTCTTCATCTTCTTCATCTTCTTCATCTTCTGCATCTTCTTCATCTTCTTCATCTTCTTCATCTTCTTCATCTTCTTCAGTTTTTTCATCTTCTTCATCTTCTTCATCTTCTTCATCTTCTTCATCTTTGTTCATATTCTTCATCTTCTTCATCTTCTTCATCTTCTTCAACTTCTTCATCTTCTTCATCTTCTTCATCTTCTTCATCTTCTTCATCTTCTTCATCTTCTTCATTTTCTTCATCTTCTGCATCTTCTTCATCTTCTTCAGTTTTTTCATCTTCTTCATCTTCTTCATTTTCTTCATCTTCTTCATCTTCTTCATCATATCATCTTCTTCATCTTCTTCATCTTCTTCATCTTCTTCATCTTCTTCATCTTCTTCATCTTCTTCATCTTCTTCATCTTCGTCATCTTCTTCATCTTCTTCATCTTCTTCATCTTCTTCATCTTTTTCATTTTCTTCTTCTTCATCTTCTTCATCTTCTTCATCTTCTGCATCTTCTTCATCTTCTTCATCTTCTTGAGTTTTTTTCATATTCTTCATCTTCTTCATTTTCTTCATCTTCTTCATCTTTTTCATCTTCTTCATATTCTTCATCTTCTTCAGCTTTTTCATCTCTTCATCTTCTTCATCTTCTTCATCTTCTTCATCTTCTTCATCTTTTTTCATCTTTTTCATATTCTTCATCTTCTTCATCTTATTCATCTTCTTCATCTTCTTCATCTTCTTCATCTTCTTCATCTTCTTCATCTTCTTCATCTTCAATATCTTCTCTATCCACTCTATCTTCTTCAGCTACTTTTTTCTCTTCATCTTCTTCATCTTCTTCCTCTTCTCCATCTTCTTCATCTTTTTTCATCTTTTTCATGTTCTTCATCCTCTCACCTTAGCAGGGCACGGTGGCTGAACCACCGTGGGGCTCCCGGCCCCTGTGGTACCAGTTATTTCTAGTTTTAAGAGTATTTGGTGAGTACGCTCAACGAGCTACAGTAAGGAAACTTGTAATTTCCTTACCGCAGAATAGAGCCGAGAAGCAGGTGAAGATTTACTTTGCTCAGAAGGACCTTCAACATCGGAAGCTTTGTTAGAAATGTAAGACGCGTAAAAGCTCTTGCGAGGTCAGGCCGTCGATTAACCAAAAAAGCTATTCTTATGTTTATCCATGCTCCCCTTTCCACCATGCGGCTTTTTTTATTCCCGAAGATCAAAAAATACTCGAAAGGACGTCGTCAACTTGGTACTGTCAATAAACTTCACAGGAGTTTAACCGATGGGATGTCCAAGGCAGTCACTTTTAATGGGATAATCTTCACTTATGAAATTAAAATAAAATGTCTCATTATTTTCCTGTCATACCCCGTAATAAATACTAAAAAAAATACATCCTCATCGAACTGACTACATTTATAAATTTTCAATTATCTGCATTGAGTCAGTAATTTTTCCTTTGAAATAATTCAAAAAATTCATTATTCCAACAATCAAAAAAACGAAAAAAAAACAGAAAATTTTCTGCTTTCAATCCACGAATAAATGAATAAATAAATTCTGACACAATGTAATAAAATGAATTTAATCATGAAAATGACAAGAATCATCAAAATGCTCAATGTTGCCAATATAATGGGCAAAAAAAAGAAAAAGAAATACAGAAGAAGAAAAAAAAACACCATCAAAATGAATCAGACGCAAGAAAATTGCCGAAAACGAAAATTCAAATGGAAAAGAATAAAAGAAATCGCCAAAATAAAAAAAGATACAAGCCAACCAAACAATATAAAACAATTCTTAAATATGAGAAATAACAAAATAAACTTGAGAAAAAAAAATAAACAAAATTAATCAAATTCTAACCTCAACGCAAGTATTGAAATTTTGTAATCGAAGCAAAAGGAAAAAGAGAGAATTATTATGTAAATGGAATGAGAAGCGTTCATTAACTAAATACTCTCATTAAAATTTCCATTACAAAAACAATGCCGAGAAAAAAGACGAGAAAGAAAACCAAAAAAAAAATAATATTTTTTCAGCATTTTCGGTGAAAAAATGTCAACCGATTGACGACGGCAGGAAAAATTTGAATTTATTCTTCTCGTAATGGCAATGCCTTCGAAAAGATTGTCGGCTAAGAAGAAATGGAAGAGCAGAGATTTGAGAAGAAGAAAACTTTCGAAGAAGATGATGAAAAGTCAGCGCTTCTCAATTAACTGTGCACGATGAGCCGATTGGAAGCGTGCGCACACAACCGATGATGATTGTCTTCAGAAGCTTTTCGAATGGCGCGCGCGAGTTTGTCTGCCATTGTCCAACACGTACGTACACACACCCTGGCACGGGCGTTAGTACCAAAATTGAAATGGTGAATTTGGGTTATTAATTGCCGGTGAGAAGATGCGGAAGTGGGATCGAAGGGGAATGCTATGGCTTTTAGTCGGTATTGAGTCTTAAACTCGTTAAAGTTGGGAATATTCGGCTATATTCAAGAGTAACGTTCTGTAATGGACGTGGGGGTTGGGGGCTAGCGGTCAAATCGAATACAAATTCTGTACACGTTCTCATCGGACACCCAAACGCGCACCTGATTGTCAACGCTATCTCACCGTGCCCCCTCTCCGCCCTCCAATCTTCCTGCGACGCACGGTAAAGAAAATCAATAACGGATTGACTGATGAATGGGGCTCAAGATTGAATAATTTTTTTTAAAGGAAACTGCCATAATTTCTTCGTCTTTTACGCGACTTATTTTATTTTCTGTTTTTTTGTTGGTTTTCATAGAAACTCTTTCTATTCGGTTTTGAACTTTTTTCTTTTCCAAAACCAACATAAAAACCAAAAAAAAAAAAAAACTCACAAATGTCCAATTTAATAATTTAGTAATTTTGTCGAAAATTTATTTATTATTCACCACATTTACTTACTTGACCATCATCAGTCAATATTTACCGTTTAGCCGATTTGTTCCACCACTCAGCATTGACGACTGTGTGTATAGAACTCACCACTGTGGTAAGCCTGCAGTTATCAACGGTAGATTTTTTTGTTTGTTTGGTTATTATTCCAACATTTCCTTCGAGTTATGAGCATTGTAAGCCCTTAAATATAAAAAAAAAACAATGGTTGATAATAATGGCGGGGGGTGAGTGGTCTTAGGTTTAAATTGTGGTGGACATTTTGGTAAATATCCAGTAAAATAATGATAAAATTGATATAAACTCAAGTTAAAAAGGCAAAATAAAACCAAATAAAAATTTTGTCGAAATTCATTGGAAATTTTCTTCTTGGAATTGAAAAAGAGCCAAAAAATCAATTTTTTAAGAGAGCCTTGATCATTTATTTGGAAAAGATAGAAAGAAAAAAAAAATAAATAATGATACGTAACTAGCTTTAAAAAATAAATTAAGTAGTTTTAAAAAAATTATGGTTTTTGGTCAAAATACCGACTTTTTCGAATAAACTAAAATCTACAAATTTAACGTCCTCAATTTAAGGGGATACAAATTTGTTTAATAAATAATCACTGATTGGAATATATTTCTCTTATAGGATCGAAAAGATTGGAAGAGTGGAAGGTTGAGAAACTGAGGGATTGGAAAATTTACTGGAAGACTGGAAGTGTCGCAGATCGAAAGGCTAGAACACCAGAAGACTGGAAGACTTGATAACTGAAAGACGAGAATACTGATTGATTGGAAGATTGAGCAAGTGAAAAACTAGATAACTATTGTAGAAATACTGGAAGGCTGGAATACTTATCGAATGTGAAAACTGAAAGATTGGAAGTCTGGAAGTCTGAAAAAATGAGAGATTGAAAGATTGAAAAACTGTGAGACTGCTACACAGGAAGCCTGGAACACTGGAATACTGAAATACGGGAAAACTGAAACACTGGAAGACTGGTGGAGGACTGGAAGACTAGAAGACTGAAAACTGGATGACTAGAAGATTGGACGGACTGGAAGACGGGAAGTCTGGAATGCGGAAATCTTGGAAGACTGGAAGACTGAAATACTGAAAGACTATAAGATTAAAGGACTGGTAGATTGAATGACTGGCAGACTGGAAGACTGAAATACCGGAAGGCAAGAAGATTGAATGACTGGAAGACTGGAAAACTGGAAAACTGGAAAAGCTAAATACTAGAAGACTGGAGGACTAGATGTCTGAAAGACTTGAAGATCGGAAAACCTAGAGACTGGAAGACTGGAGGACTGAAAGACTAGGCGTCGAGAAGACCGGAAAACTGAAATACGGGAACACTGAAAGACTGGAAGACTTGTGAAAGACTGGAAGATTGGCAGACCGAAAACTGAAAATTAGACCACTTAAAGATTGACATACTGGAAGACTGAAAGCATATGAGACTGATGAAGTGCAGATTGGATAACTAAAACTGGAAGACTGTTAGATTTGGAGTTTTGGAAAATGGAAGACTGAAAAATGAATTATTGGAAGCCTGGACGATGATTGGAGACTGATTGGCTGAAATTCTGAAAGTTTAGGATACTAAAAAATGGGAAGACTGGAACACGGAAAGACGGGAAGACAGGAAGACTGGAAGACTGAGAGACTGGGAGACTGGAATATTGGAAGGGTAGATAATTGGAAATATTGGAATACCAAAAGACTGGAAGACTGGAAGATTGCAAGACTGGATAATTGGATATTGTGGAAGATTGCAAAACTGGATAATTGGAATACTGGAAGATTGGAAGACTAGATAGTTGAAAAGATTGGATTATTAAAAAACTGCAACACTGGAAAATTGGATGTCTGAAAAACTGGAATCCTGGAAAACTGGGAGACTGTCATATCGAAATATTGAAAGGATGGAAGACTGAGTGGTTAGAAAAATGGTTTTCACCAAAGAAATGGAAAAGTGGAAGCTTCTTCGACTGAAATTTTGAAAAACTAGAAAATTAGAAAACTGTAAAACTGAAAAAATAGTAGACTGGAAACATAAAAAACCGGATCACATACATTTAGTAAAAACAATTAATTGTTAAAATTCTACAGAATGAAAATCTTCAAAATTTATATTTAATAATATTTTTGGCAAATTTCAAATAAAAAAACAAATCATGCTGAAAAATGTTTCTCTAAACAAACCAAAACCCTCGCCTCCTTTCCCTCTTTTAGTATGTTTTTTCTTCTTTTTACTTTTAAACTTTTCGCGTGTTCTTTTTTCTCTTAAAAATATTAGTTTTAAAAACATCAGAGCAGTGATAAGACTCAATCAATTCTTAAGAAAAAGGAAATCCAAAATGTGCAATTGTCCAAATCTTAGATTCTCATGCGTCAAATCAATTTGCGCATGCGTCAAATCAGAAAAAATGTTAAGTCTAAACCTGGCTCAGCGTGCCGTCAGAGCTATTTTATGCGAGAAGCAAAATTCGGGGTATTAAAGTGAATCTGATGAATTTCATCATTTCTATACAGACTTAAGAAAATCGCCTGCCAAATTTCCAAAATATACCCGAATCAGGGTATTGCGCAAAGTGATTCGACGCATCGAAGCTTTTGACTACAATCCCGAGAAGAACTTTTCAATGTTTATAATTTAAATCGAATTCAAAACGCTTCAACGCACTGATACTTTTCCACTCTATCGCCTGTGCTGCCGCGTATCGATAAATTTGCACACAAGACCATAGCAAGCGATGCGACACTTTGTGATAACGTCAAATAGCGGAATGACAATAAGACAAGAGCAATGATAAAAAAAAAAGGAAAATCTGTGAGAAAGCACTGCAACCAACAAAAAATTAAAACAAAAGCCTGAGAACGCAAATTGTGTATGAAAAAAAAATTTACAGAAATAAGATGTGAGTTATAGACAGATTGTTCTGAAACCGATCAAGGACGAAGAGGGAAGAAAACAAGGAAAATTGTGCCGCATGCCGATTCACTATTCAACGTATCGTCACAAACATAACCAAAAAAAAAAGAAGAAAAGACCGGATCAATTGTGCATCTATTATGAATTAAAAATTTGTGTATATCGCCAAATGGCCTCATGGTTCTGGCGCTACATAATGGCCACTGGCTCTTGTCTGAGAAAACTTACAAAAAAAAAAATTCTCTTTTTTTTATTGCAGTAAAAATTTTTTGACTAAAATTTTTTTAAGAATTATTTTTTTTCATTCATTTTTCTGTGCATTAATTGAAAAGTTTTTATTTTGGTTTTTCCCCTTTTTACC
This sequence comes from Atherix ibis, assembly GCA_958298945.1. NCBI lineage: Eukaryota > Metazoa > Arthropoda > Insecta > Diptera > Athericidae > Atherix > Atherix ibis. Next base: position 4,214,547 of record OY282610.1, read on the forward strand.
CGTTTTTTTCCTGGTGTGCATCAGTTCACAATTGAACAATTGAAAATTGCACATTTCGAATAGATTTACTCGAATGTGGGTAGTTTTTTTTTGGTTGTATTCCTAATTTTTATTAAATAATCTTTCGCAACGTTACGACTAGTGCCACTAATGGGTTTTGGGGGTTTCTGAATTTTGCCTACTGACACACGAGTACGAAAATATGCCAGAGAACGGGGTGATTGCAATTTGGCCTCAACAAATGCTAGTGCTAATGAGTAATGAGTAAGTCGGCAAATTGGTAGTTGAACGAATGAATGGCCGAATGACTGAATGAATGAATTACGAAATGAATGAATGAACGGCTCTGGCTCTGATTGTGAATAAAAATTGACACGTTCAAAATTCCGAATGTGTGGAATCAAAAAAAAAAAAAAATTTTTTTAAATTCTATTCCGAAACCGAATCGTGACAGTACAGCACTTGGCCGAATATTCGTACAAATAAGCTGTTGCCGGTATTGTCCAGTGCGTCCAAAAAAAATGTGTTTTAACTGCGTTACAGAATCGACGATTTCTTTTTCTTTCTTTCATTTTTGATGTACTCGTATTTTCATCCGGCACTTTGCCGAACTGTTTAGCATAATTCCCTGTAAACTTCACCTTCTCCACTTCGTCGTATCCAAAAAAAAAAAAAAAAACAGCCTACCTTCCCTAGACGGGATGTTCTCTTTGGCCGCCTCACTCGGCACGTTACCCTGCCAGATCTGAGGCTTCTACAAAGCGTTTTGTTCATGTTGTCGACTATCATTGCCACTCGCTCCACTTAAATTTGTTCACCGAAAATTTAGTTTTTCTTCTTCTTCTTTAATGGAAAATATTGTTAATTTTTGTAATTGTGAGTTTCGATAATCCACGAAAACTATGCGAATGATCGACATCCTGTTTGGCCATCGACAATAAAAATAAAAAACAAAATTAAAAATTCCATATGAAAATCGGCATTTTGATATTAATTAAAACATTTTCTTCTGTGGATCTTCCGAACTATTTTTGGGGAACGGAACAATGGTGAACTATTTTTTTTTTTTTTTAGTTTAATTTAATTTTTTTCCTTTTATGATTTAAGGGGGGGGGGGGGGGGGGTCTTCTTTTTCTCTATAGAAAAACATAAAACAAGAGTATAGAAAAAATTTTATTCCATTTACAGGCATTCAAAATCGTCAACTTTTTACCGTCGACTTTGTAGCTTTGCGTCCGTTCATTCAAAGGGCAATTGTATGTGTTCCGGTTGGCTTTTATGTTGTTCCGCTCAATACCAATACTTATAATATGAACGAACATCTTAATAATAATATTTGAGTGGCCATAATCTTTTCGGCCGATTTTTATGACCACACCAGACCAGATCGACCAGACACCGCGCATGCGATAATAAGCGACTTCCTTGATAACTCGCCTCTCAAGCAGCACGTACGTGTACGTTCGTAAACAGCTCATTTGACAACGGACACTTTTATCCATAATTTACATATGAAAAATACATTTTAGAAAAATCGTTTTTATAAAAAATAGAAATTATCACGTATTAAATAAAAATAGGAAAAAAAAATAACAAAAACGAAAAAAAGCAAAAAGGATATTTTTTTAGTTTCTCGTTTGGAAATGGATTTTTTTTTTCAAATTTCAATTTTTACAAATTGTCCACACAAAAGTGGGGAAATTCTTCATACACAAAAAAAGCTTAAATAAAAATTTCCACTCATTTACGAGTGATTAATAAGTCAATTAATTCAGAAAAGCTAAAAAAAAGGTTGATGAAAGGCCGAAATTTATATTTTAACTTTAAAAAAAAAATAGTTTTTCTTTTTGTAAATATTTTTAGTTTTTTTTTTGTTAAAAACCATATCCTCTTTTTTTTTAAAAAAAAAAAAAACTTTTTTTTCTTTCCTACACGTTTTTTTGGGTTATTTTTTTACTTGATCGAAAAAAAAATTTTGTTTCTTTAAGAGTAATCCAATTTGCATTTTGGAAAGTGAAAATTAAATAAAATATATAAAAAAATTTATTTTAAATAAATATTTTTTTTGTTATATTATAAAAACTTTGCCATTTTAAAAAAAAGAACACGTGATTTCTAGCAGGACTCTTTTTTTTATTATTTTTAAATAAAGAACACGTGATTTCTAGCAGGACTCTTTTTTTTTATATGTACTTATTGATGTTTTTTTCATATATTTCTAGTTTTAATTCGGCCATTAATTGGTGGTGTTTAAAAATTATCTGCGCATAATATTATAGAAGAAATAAAAATTTAAAAAATATTAAATTAAACGATTCTAGGAACTAATAGACATTACCAAATCTCCAAATTATGCAGCTTAGAAACTTTTTGCCCAATAATGCCAACATATTTGTTGTGTAATATAATTTTCTTAAGGCATGGGTTTTTTATTAAAACCATATATGATCTAGATTAAAAATTTTAAAACTTAATGGTAATATTATCTTCTTCTTTATATTCAAAGAAAGACTGACCAATAACACCTTCAGACTAAAATACACAATTTTTGTCAATAGACATATCCACAAAGCATGCAAAGTCGGTTGTTCTATCAGCACTTTCCTAGAAAGCTATTAATATTTATTTGCATTATTTAATAACAAAATTAGTAAAATACTAAATGGCAATATTTTATTTAAATAAATTTTATTTATAATTTTAAATATTAAAAAACTTCAATTAAATAATAGAGCTTTATTTTCTGACCTATAACATGGATATTCCTTTATGGACAAAAAACCTTTTTCAAGTGCACTGATTTAGCGTTACTCAGAATGTTTGTATCTAATAGAGAACTGTTCTGAGCTCAAATCTAGCTCAAAACATAACTAGGGTTATACTCCAAATAGCGTAAGTTGTCGTGGAACTAAGAATTCGTATACATTTCAGTAAAAATGTTAGTAAGAAAAATACTTAAAAAAATTAAAAAAAAAAAATAGCTTTCAATTCAAATTAAAGTTTGTGCTAAAATTTTTTTTTAAAAAAGTTTAAAAATTATGAAAATTAAAAAAAATTTTAGGAAAAGAAGGTAAAGTAACGGGAAAAATAAGAAAACTATTTTTTTTTTTTATGTAATTTGACACGATTGCGTATGTCACAAATGCTCGGAATGCAATTGCAATTTTGTAAAATGAGACGACGACAACTTATAAGAATGACACTGTTAAGGAGGTTGTACTGGTAAGGGATCGGGCAAAGGGGGGACTGGGTTATGGGGAAGCTTGAATAATGCATTCTGGAATGGAATTAACCGCGTGGTATTTGTGTAATGAGAGAGTTGGTCAATTGGTTGGGGCCAAGCGATTATATGTGCGCTACGATGATGAGACGTACGTGAGACCAATAATTCCTAGTTGCGGTAATGAGAAGTGGATCCCCAACGATCGCACTGGATCGAAGGTGATTCGATATATATAAAGGATTGTTTTGCGGAAGGGAGGGGAGAAAAAATGGGTACATCAGTTGTGGAGAAGGACAAGAGTTTTGGGGTATAGGCGTTTTCTGAGGTATCCGATCAGAAACGTTTAGAATTAATTCCGGTGAGGATTTTTGCAGAAATTCAAAATCTAATCCCAAGCCTCTGTGGTGATGGTCTGACAATATGGCAGACTTTAGACTATGTGACGGTATTGGTGGATATAGTGTTGAAGTGCAATTGTTGGGTTCGTTTGTGATTGTGAAAATTATACACGATTTTCGGTGCTTATTAGCGTGGGTGGGATAGAGAATGTGATATGTTAGCTGAAGTGATCTTGTTCCCAGAAAAAGGCAACGAGAATGAAAAGCGGAAAGGAACACACAAAAATTACCAAACGCATCCGATTCAATAGAGAGAAACTCACACTAAGGAGTCTCAAGAGTAGAATTCGGTCGTGCCTACACGTATTGTTTTTGACCTTACGACGAGGTGATATCCAAAGTGTAGCAGTTGATAAAGAAGTCTTTCAGGGAACTCTTCCTGAGACGGCAACCACGACGAAAACACAGACATTCGGAAGTGGACTTTTGAGCGATAAGAAAGGATCGTACCGACGGTAGAGCAAATCTAATCGTGAAGGGGGACATAAAGCCAGGAAGAGGAGCAAAACGGAAAACCTAAAGAAATTGTACGTATTTACTTTCGCACGTGTGCATCTGTGCAGTGGTGATCGTTTGTGAGGGGGTACTCTCAGAAGGGGAGTGTGGATTGTAGTTTTAAAGAAATGGTTTGTATGCTTTTGCGCGGGCAGGGAGAGGAAGAGGGGCATTTGTACATCCGCGTCGGTTAAATGTGAATTGGCATTAACATTACATTAAATCGGACTCAATAAAATTAAGCCGATCACCGGCACCACAAATAAATTAAAATCTGTGCGTTTAGCTGAAATGTTGTCATCGTGAAAATTTATGCGACTATTTTATGGCACTGTGATTCTAGAATTTCTCGCTGTCATTATTTGTTGGCGTTGTTCAAAAAGTTCTCCTTTTTCCTTGATTAACTTTTATTGCATTTGTACAGTGCTATGGGTCTGCAGGTTCTTGGATTCTTCGCGAATCATTTGCTTACAAGTTAAATAAATACTTCTCGGTATAGTCGGCTTATGCGCATGGTACGTGCATTCGTTTGAGATCCGTTTCGATGGTCTTTACTACAGGAAGTACTGCTAGTCTAGTTTTTGGTTTACAATTCCATTGAGTTGGTTTTTCGTTTTGAGTGCTTTCAATTTTTCATTTTTATTCAACAATCTTCTTATCTGGTCAAAAGTTTGTCTTTAATTGATCATGAATAATTGTTGTTTTTGGTCCCCAACACAAATTGTTTTTATTCTTTGGACACCCCAAAATAACGGTATAAAATAAAACTTGCCGCGAAATGAAACGGAAAAAAGGCTGAAAGACAAAAAGCTGGAAAAAACTTTTTTTTCTTTCCTACACGTTTTTTAGGTTATTTTTAACTTTGAAAAAAAAAATTTTGTTTCTTTAAAGCTAAACAATTTGTTTGCCATTAAACCAAATGAGTCAAACATTCAACAACAACAAAGTTGGGCCAGAAAACAAAACAAAAAACCGCCAGGAATAATCTAAAAAAATTCTTTTTCGAAAAACTAATTGACGAATTTTTCAACAAAAAAATAATAAAAATGGTTTGTAAAAAAAATTGTTTGCTGGAAAACCAACACAAATCAAACTGTTTTACCACAAAACAAAAAAAACCTTAAGCAATTCTAAAAAACTTATTTGTCTTAAAAAATTATATCCCACAAATTCAGCCCGAAATGTGTTTGCCGAAAAGTATTTTTAAAAAATTGCCGAAAACTGAAATTGTTTGGCGTAAACTCAAAAATATAACTTGCCGAGAAATGGGACACGAATGACTGAAAGACAAAAGTTCTAAACAAAGTGTTTACTAGAAAACCAATTCGGAAGTCTTCTTAAAAACCTAATTAAGTCGATTTGCCAATAAACATGGGAGTGCATTTTTGGGAATCTTTTAAAAATTATCGAACAAAAAAAAGAAAAGAAAATAAAAAAACCGGTAACAACTCAAAAAAGTGCCTGTATTAAAAAAAATCGTTTACTAAAACATAAGCCAAAAATATGTTAGCCGAAAAACGTAAACAAAATTTATCGAACAACAAAATCATTGGGCCAGAAAACAAAACAAAAAATCTCGTGAAACATTCTAAAAAAATTCTTTTTCGAAAAACTAATTGAAGAAATTTTTCAACAAAAAAATCATAAAAAATGGTTGGAAAAAAAAATTTTCCCGGAAAACCAGCACAAAATTCGTTTGCCGACAAATCAAACTGTCTTACAACAAAACAAAAATAAAATTTAAACAAACCCTGAAAATATTCGCTCTTGAAAAAATAAATTAAGAATTATTTGCCAGAAATTTAGCTCAAAATGCTTTTGCCGAAAAATATTTCAAAAAAATTGCCAAAAAACCAAATTGTTTGCCGAAAATCCAAAAATAAAACTTGCCGACAAATGAAACAAAAGTGGCTGAAAGACAAACGGTCTAAACAAATTTTTTGCCAGATAACCAATCGGTAAGTTCTAAAACACAAAATAAAGTTGACTTGCCAAAAAATATGAAACTGCATTTTGGGAAACTGAAAAAATTCAAGAGAACAAAATACAAACAAAAAACTGGAACAACCTAAAAAAAACTCTTTTTCAAAACTTGCCAGTTTTAAAAAAATTCGTAAACCGAAGAATGGTAACAAAATTTATCAGGGAACAAAATCGTTATGCCAGAAAACGAAAAACGAACTTGGTACCTAAAAATATTCTTTTTTGACAAAATAAATTAAGAAATTGTTCACAAAAAAAAATACCAGAAAACTGGATAAAATATCTTTGCCAGAAAACAAAAATCTCAAGTATAGAAAAATAATCTTTTATATCAGGGAACAAAAATAATATTTGTTGAGGAGTAAAAAAAAAGTTCTGTAAAAAAAAACTTAAAAAAAATCTTTTTTGCAAAAAAAATTTATAAGTTGTAGCGCAAAATTCGTCTACCGAAAATTATGAAAAAAAATCTCAAGAATTATTACAATTTCCTAAAATCTATTTTTTATATTTTCTAAATTAATAAATAATAAAAAGTAGCGGAAAGAGGGCCGAAAACAACAATATTTCATGACCAACTGAAGATAAATTATAGAAAAATTCCCCAAATGACAAAACTCTGCGAAAAATTATTACAATTTCTAATCTGGAACACTGACCGTCTTAGAATATGCGGCAAATTCCATTACGACTAAATGTGTTGTTTGATTTGGAAAAAATTCATAAAGAAAAATTATCGACAAAAAAAAATTCCAACACCCCCCCTTCAACCCCCCCCCCACTCTTCGTACTCTTATAATACACTGCACTGTGCAATAGTGGTTTTTTTTCCTGCTCTCGAATTTACTATCAAAACAATGCGATTGAATTATTCAATCTGATTTATCGTCGGACATATTATTTAACTCCCCCGCCAGCCTTCACCCCTTAACAGGCAACACTCCCTCAACGACACAAAAATTCCGAATACTTTTCCAGGTTTTTTTTTCATTGTATCTTTTTGCCTGGCCTGTAGTCGTTTATCATCTAACCCCTAATTACGATTTGCTCCACCCACTATCGCGCATATCATTTGAATTAATTTCACTTGCGATGATTTTTTTCCGTTCTTTTCTCTTTTCCTCCGGATTTTCCTTATTTTTTGTTGTGCTGGTGTTTGCTTATTCCGGCATTCCAAAAATAGGAAAAGTACAATCAAAAAAAAAAGGAGGGAAAAAATTAATCGTCATCATTTATTGTCTCGCCTTCTCTTTTTCGTTTCTATTTAATTCTCCTGTGATCTCCTCCTTCTTTGTTGTTCGCTCCGCTCGCACTTTTCTTGTTCGTCTTTTGTGCGCCTGCCTTTATTTTCCAATTCAAATTCGAACTCAGCCAATAATTAAGCAATGCTACAATTTTTATACAATTTTCTGATTGGTATTTTGATGATTTTTAGAAATTTTTATTAAAAAAAAAACAACTCCTTCCTTTTGGCAAATTTCGAATATAATTTTACGAACAGAAACACACACAAACGCATATTTTGTAAATATCATTAAAAAAAAAATGCGAAAAAAAATAATCCCAAAAAAAATGGAGTTTTTTGACATAAAATATGCACTTTGTATGATATTAAATTAGTGCAATTGGAAAGTGTATTCAAATGGCTTTAGATGGTCTATTGAATTTCGAATAGATTTACATGAAGTACCTGGTATAAGGTAGGCTAGGAGGTAAGAATCGGAAATGCACTAAAGTAAAAGGAGAATGGATGCCATCGTTCAGAACGCAGAACCATGAGACGGTTTTGAATATGAAATTTTCGAACTAAGATTCTGGATGCATTTCTGCATATTCAGTTTGGATACGCATAAATTCGTTTCAGACCTTTTATCATAAAAACTTTTATCATTTGCGAATCTCAAGAAAGGCAGTAACTACATGGAACCGATCTGGAAAGAGATACGAATCAATATCGATAGAGTGTACAAGTATGTGCATCTAGCCTAGGACGGTTGATTGGATGCATCGGGAAAACGAAGGCTATTTTATGCACAGGTAAACGCAAGATAAGCAAACAACATTGAAAAAAAGTAGACTTAAAAGGTACGCTGGTGTATAGTTTACCTCATAAAGAGGAAATGGATTTGGTGGGGCTCAGTCAGTGGTACAAAAAATTATCCAAAGAGTCATCCAGATTGTGTCTAGGCTGGGTTGCTGGTGCCTCCACAACGCGGCGAGCTGAAATAGCAACTTTGCATTTCAGTACGTACAATGAACGCTTATATTGCCTATCATTAAGTCTGGGGCCTAAGAACGCACATTCAAATACGTCGACGAGGGTGTGTACTGCGTATGTGCTCCAAATGCATTCCAATCTGTTCTGAATCTGACTTTGTATCTGAAAATGAACCCGAATCTAAATCTGAATCTGACTCTGAATCTGATCTGATTCGCACTCAATTCGACTTTTCGTTTGTAGAACTAACACGGACAAATCCTTTCTTTTTCTTACGCTTATAGTTCGTTACAGCATTAATCCAAGATAAGATATTGTGAAAATTTTATGCATTCAACAATATTTACTATCAAAATTAACTGAGATCTATTTTTGATTATTTTTTTTTTATTATTAATAGCTTCTTTTTAGAAAAGAAAAAAAAACAAATCTAAAACTTTGTAAAATTGCTAATAAAGAAAAGATAATCAATGGGGGAAGGTGAAGAGGAGGGGGGGGGGGGAGAGGATAGGTTTGTATATTATTTTGGATTAGGAAAAGTAATGACTTCTAATGGAGAGAGGCCTGGGCCGAAAATGTTCAGAAAAAAAATATAAAAACAAAATTTGGAAATTCCTAAAAATAAAAAATGCCACCAAAGAATAAACACGGATACTTTTTGGGGTACATAAATTTGCTGGAATCATTAAAATTATACAAGCGAAAAAGCCTATATTTATTAAGAGGACTATATTTACAGGTATTTTGATAAATCCACTAAAAATTTACTTTAAGCTATTCAACAAATTAAGAGAGAAAAAAAACAGTTTCGTCCAATTTTTTTCCTAAATTCAGACAAGCACAGATAAAATTGTTTGTCGAAGAAATAAACAAATTGTTCAACCAAAAAATGATAATAAATTGCTTACCAGAAAACTAGTCCAAATGCGTTTGCCGAAAATTAACGATAAAACTTGACGAGAAATGAAATAAAAATGGCTGAAAGACGAAAGGCCTGAAAAAATTGTTTGCCACAAAAACCAATTTGGAAGCCTTCTAAAAAAAACCTAATAAATCCGAAACAAGGAAATGATACATTTTTGGGAACCTTTAAAAATATTCAAGAGAACAGAAAACAAACAAAAAATCTGTAACAACTCAAAAAAGTGCCTGTTTTAAAAAAAAAACCATTTGCCAGAAAAAGAGACACAAATTCCTTAGCCGAAAAATGTAAACAAAATTTATTTTTCGTTGGTCCAGAAACAGTATAAAAAAATTATTTTTCGAAAAACTAATTGAAGAAATTATTCACCAAAAAAATAATAAAAAATGGCTTGCAAAAAAAAAATTCACCACAAAATTTATTTGCCGAAAAACCAAACCGCTTTGTCACAATGCAAAAAAAAAAACTTAAGCAACCCTAAAAATATTCGCTTTCGAAAAGAAAATTAGGAAATTTTTCACTAAAAATATAATAAAAAATTAATTGTCTTTAAAAAAATTTTTGCCAAAAATTCAGCCCAAAAAAAATTTTGTTAAAAAAATTGCCGAAAAGCCAAATTGTTTGCTGAAAATCCAAAAATAAAACTTGAAATGAAATAAAAGCGGCTGAAAGGCAATCGGTTTAAACAAATTTTTTGCCAGAAAACCAATTGGCAAAAGCCTTCTAAAGTGCAAAAAAAGTTAACTTGCCAAAAAATATGAAACTGCATTTTTGGGAAAATTTTAAAAATTCATAAAAAAATTCTGTTTTGAAAAACTAATTGAGAAATTGTTCACCAAAAAAACAATAAAAAATTGTTTGTGTTCAAAAAAAAGTTGTTCGCCAGAAAACCAGACCAAATTCGTTTACCGAAAAAGCAAATCGTTTTGCCATAAAAGAAAAAAAAACTTAAATTTCGAAAAACTGCATTAAGAAATATTTTAACGAAAATATGATAAAAAAAATTGTTTTCGTAAAAAAATTTATGCCAGAAATAAAACCTAAAATGTGTGTGCCGAAAAATATTTGAAAAAATTGCCGAAAAACAAAATTATTTGCTGGAAAATTTAAAAAAATGTGTCACTCCACCCCAAATAATTGACCTGTCAAAAAATAATCATCATTTCTTCTGCCAAAAATAGAAAAGTAATCGTTTTGCCAGGAAACAAAAAAAAAACTACCAAGAATGGAAAAAATTTTCTGAAAAACCAAAAGTCCTAAAAAATTGTTTGTCAAAAAAACTTTTTTTTTAACATGTTAGTTATACGCTAAAAAAATTATTTTTGGTAAAGTTTAAAAAATTAAAACGAAACGGAAATTTCTAGGAAATAAAATTCAAAAAAATCATTCGACAGAAATCTAACCAAAAAATGCGTTTGCCGGAAAATTAAAAAGAAAATTTGCTGAAAAAAAAACAACTTGAAAATCACAAATAAATGCACTTTCGGAAAAAACCGTTCACAAGAAAAATATTGTAAAAAATTGCTTACAATAAAAAAAATTTTTTGCCAAAAAATAGAAATATTACTTCTAGGAAAATTGCAAAGTAACCGTTTTGCCAGAAAACAAAAAGAAAATGTGCCGAGAAAGAAAATTTCTGACAGATAAATAATTTCTTAAAAATAAAAGACCCGAAAAAATTATTTTCTAAAAAAAACTCCTAATTCGGTTTAAGTCAACGAAAATTTTTTTTAGACCTCCTATAATATCGATTAGCCAAAATTTTGAGTAGCTTAAAAAAAAATTCAAGAGAACAAAAAACCCTAAAAAAAAATAATAAAAATATTACACGTTGGAAAACAAGGATTCGATGCCATTCATCAAATAATCTTAAAATGTTGCTTGCCGTGAAGGCACCACCAAAAATATCGTTCCTTTATCAAAAAATCTAAGACAATCTAATTTTTATGTACAATAAACTAAATGAATTTTACCAAAAATTGTGATAAAATTGTTCGTTGGGAACTTGTCTCAAATAGTAGGTAGTCTGACCTGTGCCCCTCCCCCTCTCCAACCAAAAGAAGTATCGAATAAAAAAACTGGACATTTTTCATAATTCAATCTGTAAAACTATTGAAAACCCAAAATTATTTTATGAATTTGGATAATCCTTTGCTAGTTGAAGTGAGACGCAAGGGGAATGTACAGTTTTTTTTCTTTCTAATAGGAAGAAGACATTTTTAACATCGCACAGCATTAAAATCTCATTAAAAATATTTCAAGTTTTTCGAAAAATTACAGCAGAGAAACAAGACGCAAAATATCGTAAAATGATTACTTGCCGATTCGCTTACCTATTCGCACGTTCGTAGATGCGGCAAGTGTCAAAACGGCAACGCTTTGCTTCTGACAGCATCAGTCGTCGGGGTGATAAGAAGCGTGACGACTAGGCCTATGAAAGCTTTGCGTGCTCGCAACCGATTCGATGGTCCAGCCTCCAACGGGTGCTCAAAGCTGTTCGGCGAACCACAATCGGAATGAAAATTGTCACAGTCACCAAAAAGCTTTGCTCCGACGAATGGTGTAAGTGCGAGCAGCACAGCCTCTGTGAATCGATTGTGTTCGAATTGTGCGCGTGCAAGTGTAGCAGATAGTATGGATGGGATGAAATTGATTGAAAAAAAATAATAATAAAATCGAAAAAGGGGAGCCGAAATACCGATCAGATTGGCTGTTGTTTGGCGTTGACGATTTTCAATTCGATTTTTTTATCGTTTTGTTGTTTGTGTTTATGTCTCTTTCTTTACTCATTTGATTAGATTCGAATTTTTTTCTCTCTCTCCGATTCTACCTTTTCTATGTAAATTGAATAAAAACGAGAAAAAAAAGAGATAAAAAGTGGGTAGGGAAATTTTTGTCAAAACTGAGTTAAAACAGCGTCAAAATTTAATATCGAACGAAGTTTTTTTTTCTTCCATTTGTCAACGAATTCGTAAATACGTACGCATTTGAATGGTTGTTTATTTGTGTGCATGTGTGTGTGTGTGTTAATAGCGTGGTCCAATCTATCGGAAGCTGATTAGAATAATGATGGACAGAGAAGAAAGACAATAACAATTCGAACAAAAATAAGATTTCTTCTTTCAGACGAAAAGGAAAAAGTAAGAAAAGTCAATGAAGAAATTCCCATTGAAGAAAAGTTAAAAGTTACGGTATGATAGGCGGTAGCGAATGTTAAAAGAAGAAAACGATAGGAAGGGAAGCATACCGTCAACGACGTTGATAAAAATCAAACGAAAACAGGGAAAAAGAAGGAAAAATACCGAACGTAACATAAACAGAGGCAGAAAATGGCTAAAACGAATGGGAACCTCCCCCTTTTGATCGGTCCGATGACGATGACAATTGACTTGCTTTGCTCCAAGCTGTGACGGCTGGCGTGACTTCAGCGCAGCGCATTGGCCGCTGCCGTCTGTGCATTGGCGGACGGGACTCACTACCGCACCGGTGCGCAGTAGATTCGCGTGTCGTGGCCCCAAAGTGGATGATTGGTCAGTTATTGTCCGCATTGACACCAGAACGTGCCTTAGAAATGCCCTGGAATAATTGGAAAAATATTCTCTCCCAGCCACTTTCCCACTTTCGGCAGAGCAGATTTCGAGCAGTTTTTTTGTTGTTGGCATTTTCTTCTGCTGGTCTAAATGTCGGCAATTTCTGCGGCACGTTCCCGAAAAAAATTGCTTTTATTTTTTCAGTGTAGCCCCCAAAAAAAACCACAGCGCTTCTTTTGACGTCCGTGCTGCATTTTTATTGTCACTTCAGCTGACGTTGATGGGCCAGTAGGTGGGGTGGGTGGCCTTTACACTGACTGTGCTGCTACCGTTTCGGCCAAGACTATAGTTATCCTTATTTTCCCGTCAAAATGTAATTGCACTTCTCTTTCTATTTTCCTACGCTAACTTTCCGATTCCAGAGATTCTCTTAAAACTGAACGAATCTTTTTTCGTTAGCTCGCCGCTCTATCGTTATTGGGGCGATTTTTTTGGTCTCCCCTTTTTCCCGATATCATCGTCTTCATTTGCGGTTTTGTTATTTTCTATTTCGATCAAATCTGTCGAACAACGATTTAGCCAATCAAAATGAATTTCCAATGCGCTCATCGATTCGAATTGGCAGATGAAATGCAAAGAAAACAATCAAAAATTTAAAGAGGATTTTTTGTGGGACGTTCGTTGGTTTTTAGTGGTGGTGGTGGTTCTAATAAAATAAATGGCGAAGATGGGTGGACAGTGGAATAGCGCAATTAGTATTCTGTACGATGTTCTTATGGGTTTATTTTAAGGCAATTTTTAGTAAAAAATTGAGAGTCTCAAGCGCTAAGACAACGCAGGTAATTTGACGATAATTAAAGACCATCCGAAGCTGGATTCGAAGGCAAGACTGATGTGCACTAAAGGCAAGGGTCTCAATATCACTAAATCGGAAATCAATTTTTTTTGGCTAGGCTAAAAATAATCAAAATCTCCACTTGACAAAATAAACTTTTTGCCTGTTAATGGAGAATTTTGTCTAAGCAAACTTTTTTCAAAAAAAAAAAATGTTTAAGACAATTTGACTTATTTTTTTTATTGCTAACGAGATTTTGAATTTTTTTATTACGATTTTTTCTTATTTCGATTTGAAATTTTTACCAGAAACTATTTTTGGTCATGATTTTTTTTTAAATTTTAAAAATATTTTTTTTTAAAGTGATTTTAATAACATATTTTTAAGAATTTTTATTTAGTTTTAATAATTGTCACGAGCTGCAAAAAAAAATTTTTGATTTATTGAAAAATGCAAAATAAGAGGTTCTAAAATGTAATTTTTCAAAAATAACGCGTTAGATGAATTATGATTTTTTTTTTATAATAAATTTAATAAAAAATTTTGTTTACTGAAAAATTACCTAATTTATCTTGAAGGAAATTTGTTTTTTTTTTTTGTTGGCATATTTTTTATGCTAAGTCATTCAAAGCAAGTCTACCGACGGAAGTAAATGCAGGTTGGTTAGGTGCTTGGATATTTTATAAGATTTTATCAAATCACTAATCCATTGGGTATAAAAAAATTAGCATAATCTCAAAGTGGGCAGGTACATTTATTTTCCATTTTTTTTTTAATGTTTTAATAATTTTTGATAGTAAAAAAATATTATTAAAAAATTGAAGAATATAAAATTATTTTGGAATTTATTAGAAATTTATGAAAAATTGAGACAAATTAAGAAAAAAAAATCCTAAAAGGAAACTCTGGTAACGTATGCGTAGTGTGCGTTCGATTTTTTGATATTCGAATTTAAATATGTAAAAATTTTGGCGCTATTTTTTTTGAACAGCTATTATCGGAAGGTCAAAAATTTTGTGGTATCAAAGACTTTGCTTTTTAAAATAAACACTCACTTAACTGATTATGAAAATATTTTGATTAATTTTCGCAAATATTTGCCGGGATTTGACTTCCCCCATCAAGGACAATCAATTAATTGAAAAATAAACAACTTTAGAAGCGCATTGTTAGCTGAATTACTGGCAAACAATTTTTCTTGAAAATTAAACTTACCGAGAAATAAGACACAAATTACTAAAGAAGGTCTAAACAAATTATTTGCCAGAAAACTAATCGGGATAAAGCCTTTTAAAAAATTACAACAAAGTCGATTTGCAAAATTATAGGAAAAATTAATTTTATGGGAACTTAACAAAAATTCAAGAGAAAAAAAAACAAAAAAAATCTAGAACAATCCAAAAAAAAACTCTTTTTCGAAAAACTAATTAGGAAATTGTTTACCAAAAATATAATAAAAAATTGATTTTCTTAAAATAAAATTGTTTGCCAGAAAATTGAACAAAATTCATTTGCCAAAAGACCAAACCCTTATGACACGAAAAAAATAAATAAACTTAAACATTCAAAAAACTGAATTAAAAAATTGTTTAATAAAAATAAAATGTATCCCAAAATGTGTTTGCCGAAAAATATAAAAAAATATTTGCCAAAACATCAATTTTTTCACCGAGAAATGAGACAAAAATGACTGAAGATCTAAACAAATTGTTTACCAGAAAACCAATTGGGAAGCCTTCTTAAAAAAATACAATAAAAACGATTTGCGAAAAAAAGTTGAAGGGAACAAAAAACAAAACAAAAATCGGTAAGAACCAAAAAATTACTCTTTTTGAAAAACTAATTGAGAAATTTTTTACCTAAAAAATAATTAACAAAAAACCAAACCGTTTTGCCATGAAACAAAATAAAAACTTAAACATTCAAAAAACTATATTAAGAAATTTTTTTTAACAAAAATCATAATAAAATATTACTTTTCGTAAAAAATTGTTTGCCAAAAATGCAGCCCAAAATTCGTTTGCCGAAAAATATTCAAAAAAATATTGCCGATAAACAAAATCGTTTGTTGCAAAATCCAATCTGAAATAATTGACTTATCAAAAAACAATAAACACTAAATTCTGCAAAAATAGAATGGCAATCGTTTTGCCAGGAAACCAAAAAAAAAAAACAATTACCGACAATGGAAAAATTTTTCAGATAAACCAAAAACCCCAAAAAATTGTTTGCCAAATAAAATTTCAAAATTAACATCCCAAAAATAAACGTTTTTGGTCAAATTTCAAAAAAAAAAAAAATTAAGAGAATTTAAAAAACCAACAGAAATGTCTGGAAATCGTTCGCCGTAATAAAAAAATCGTTAGCCGGAAATCTAACCAAAAATGCGTTTGCCAGAAAATGAAAAAGAAAATGTGACAAAAACAAAAAAAACCTCAAATAAATGCACTTTCAGGAAACTTAATGAAGAAACCGGTCACAAGTAATGAAATTGCTTACAATACAAAAATATTTTACCAAAAAATAGCAAAATTGCAAAGTAACCGTTTTGCCAGAAAACGGAAAAAAAATGTGCCAAGAAATGAAAAATTCCGAAAAATAAAAAATTTCTGCAAAATAAAAGATCTACAAAAAATTGTTTACTTAAGAACTCCTAATTTGGTTTGAGTAAACGAATTTTTTTTAGACCTCCTATAATATGGATTAGCCGAAACATATAAAATTTTAACAGGCTAACGAAATGCCCTTTGACGAAACTTAAAAGAAATTTAAGAGGATATAAAAAACCAACAAAAATAAAACGAAAATCACTTTCAGCAACCTTTAAACGCAAAGTATATAATTAGCCATAACCAATAAAAGCACATGAAAATTAAAATTTAAAAAAAAAAATTAAATATAAACATTTAAAAAAAGGAATAAAATTATTGGAGACAAAAAATTAAAAAAAAAAATTAAAAATTAAAATTTATAAGAAAGTTTCGAAGAAAAAAACGTTCTCCTATTTTTTAATTAAAATTCAAATCGGATTAAGCGAAAATTCCCCAAAATGGCAGCAAAACAAAAAAGAAAAAAAAATGGCAAATAATTTCCCAAGAAATTTTCTGATTCGCTTAAAAAAATCGATGCCGTCCTCCTCTTAGCGTGGAGAAAGGTGCGAACAAAGGACGTCGAGTAACGTTTGACGCGTTATGCGGAACAAAACGGAATTCAATTTGCCAACGTTTGTGCGGCGTTGAGTTTCTTTAAAAGCGGGAATAAATTGGTGGTTTTGCTTTTTTTCTTTTCTAAGAGGAAGGTCAATCGAAACTCAACAGTGTGTGTTAGAGTGCAATAAACTACAAAATATATTTTTCGATAAGTGATCGGCGGAGAGAAAGAGAAAAAAACGGTTTGGTCGTGAGCCAATGGTGCTCCTTGGTTTTGGTTCGGTCTTGCACCGCGGAAAGCCTTGGACTTTTTGATTGGGGGCGAAAGGATAAAAGAAAAAAATCGGGGAACATTTCCTTTTCTTTCTTTTTTTCCTTTTAGTTACTGACAATTTTTGCCGTTTCTTTAACGGTTTTCTGTGCAGCGAATTGTTGTTGGTACTTTTTAGAATTTATTTTTATCTAATAAATTTGAAGCTTTGTAACAATGGAGTCTGTAGGGGGGGGGGGGGAGGGGGCGTTAGAGGGGGACAAACTAAACATGAGTAGCTCCAACAGGATGGCAGGAAGATCTTCTGCGAGGGAGAACAGGAAGAGAAAAATTATCGAACAAGATCCTTCTGAGTTGAACATTGTGGAGAACATTCTTCCTACGGTACAGGTCGAAACAAAGGTAAGTGGGAAAATTTATTTATAATACAATTAAGGATTCTACCGGTCCGGCCCGTTAACAAAGGAAGAAAGAAAGAAAAACGTTTGTGCTCCCCGTCTCGGTCTGTCCTGCCTGGTGCATGGAAACGTGTTCGAATACTCGTACTTTGCGATGGAGTTCGTTCGCTGATTGGTCAGCTAGAGAAAAGTTTGTTAACGGAACTTTTCAAAGGATTTCTCTCTAAATTAGTTAACGGAACTTTTTGAAAATTTTTCTTTCTTGTGAAGAATGCTTTTAAGGAAAAGTCCTTTTATTGCAAGTATTTTATCCGCGATTTCTTGTTTTTATCCACATGTTCATGTATTTTTTCGTCAAAGTTTTCTCGCAGAAAATTTTCTGTTTTCTTGATAAGCAGTTTTATATTTTTTTATCCGGAAAATTTCTTTCTATTATCCGTAAATTTAACTTATCATCCGTAATTATCGTCTTTTATCCAAAGAAATCTTTTTTCTGCGAGTCGGTAGATTTTTTATTTTTATGAGTAAATTTTCTGATTTTTATCCGCAATTATAAGATTTTTATCCGCGATTACTTATTTTCATCCACATGTTCATGTATTTTTTCGTCAAAGTTTTTTCGCTTTACCAAAATTTTCTGTTTTCTTGATAAGCACTTTTATATTTTTTTATCCGGAAAATTTCTTTCTATTATCCGTAAATTTAACTTCTTATCTGTAATTATCGTCTTTTATCCAAAGAAATTCTTTTTCTTCGAGTCGGTAGATTTTTTATTTTTATCAGTAAATTTTCTGATATTTATCAACAATTATAAATATTTTATCCGCGATTTCTTGTTTTTATCCACATTTTCATGTATTTTTTCGTCAAAGTTTTATCGCTTTACCAAAATTTTCTGTTTTCTTGATAAGCAGTTTTATATTTTTTTATCCGGAAAATTTCTTTCTATTATCCGTAAATTTAACTTCTTATCTGTAATTATCGTCTTTTATCCAAAGAAATCCTTTTTCTTCGAGTCGGTAGATTTTTTATTTTTATCAGTAAATTTTCTGATTTTTATCAGCAATTATAAGACTTTTATCCGCGATTTCTTGTTTTTATTCACATTTTCATGTATTTTTTCGTCAAAGTTTTCTCGCTTTACCAAAATTTTCTGTTTTCTTGATAAGCAGTTTTATATTTTTTCATCCGGAAAATTTCTTTCTATTATCCGTAAATTTAACTTATCATCCGTAATTATCGTCTTTTATCCAAAGAAATCCTTTTTCTTCGAGTCGGTAGATTTTTTATTTTTATCAGTAAATTTTCGGATTTTTATCCGCAATTATAAGACTTTTATTCGCGATTTCTTGTTTTTATCCACATGTTCATGTATTTTTTCATCAAAGTTTTATCGCTTTACCAAAATTTTCTGTTTTTTTTATAAGCAGTTTTATATTTTTTTATCCGGAAAATTTCTTTCTATTATCCGTAAATTTAACTAATCATCCTTAATTATCGTCTTTTATCCAAAGAAATCCTTTTCCTTCGAGTCGGTAGATTTTTTCTTTTTATCAGTAAATTTTCTGATTTTTATCAGCAATTATAAGATTTTTATCCGCGATTACTTGTTTTTATCCACAATTTTTCCGTCAAAGTTTTCTCGCTGTACAGAAATTTTCTAATTTTTTTCATAAGCAGTTTTATTTTATTTATCCGCAAAATTTCCTATTTTTATTCTAAAGTTTCTCTTTTATCCGTAAGATTATATTTTTATCCGAAGTTTTCTTATATTTATTCTTGATTTTTTTATCTTTTTTTAATTAAGAAAAGCAACAATTTTTCCTATTTTTATCCGTAAATTTTACTTATTATCCGTAATTTTTCTATTTTATCCAAACATATCCTCGTTCTTCGAGTCGGTAGATTTTTTAATTTTATCAGCAAACTTTTTTTTCTTTGTGTAAAGAATATTTTTAAGTGAAAATCGTATTTTTTAGAATAGTTTTTTTCAGTAAAAACTGTTTTTTTTTGTGAATAATTTTTGCTCTAAAAATCTCTTTTTTTTAAGGAAAGAATTTTTTAATAAAAACTTGATATTTTTTAAGAATATTTCTTTTAAGTAAAATTCATTTTTTTTTTTGTGACGAACTTTTTCCATTAAGAAACACTTTTTTTTTGAAGAATTTTTAACAGTAAAAATATATTTTTAGTGGTAATTTTTACAGCACTTTCTTTTGAGAAGAATTTTTACCAGTAAATTCCTTTATTTTTGTTAATAATTTTTTTATTCAGAAAAAAATGTAATCACTTTTTTTTCGGCTGAATCAATTTTTTTATGAATAAATATTTTCTGTAAAATTCTTATTTTTGTGGATTATTTTTTCAATAATCCCCGTTTTTTTTTTTGTTAAGTAAATTCTTTAGTAAAAATCATTTTTTATGAAGAATATTTTTCAGTAAAAATCCTTTGTTATTTAGAATATTTTCCAAGTAAAATTATTTTTTATTTAGAAACAGTTCTGAAGATTTTCTTAAGTAAAAACAATTTTTTTTTTGTTAAATAAATTTTTCAGTAAAAATCTTTTGTTATTTAGAATATTTTCCAATGAAAATTATTTTTTGTTCAGTAACAATTCAATTTTTTATTAATAATTGTTGCCGGCAAAACTCTTTTTTTTGTTAAGAATATTTTTTAGTAAAATACCGATTTTTCTAAAAAATATTTTTACGTAAAAATAATTTTTTTTATGAATAATTTTTTCTATAGTAAAATTATTCCTTTTTTTTATTAATTTTTTATGATTAAATTCTTTTTTCGGCTCAGTCAGTTTTTTGAGAATAATTTTTTTTTAACAATATTTTCCAGTAAAACCGTTTTTTTCTTTGAAGAATATTTTCTAGTAAAAATTTTTTCAATAAAACCAGATTTTTTACGAAAAATATTTCCAGTAGAAACTATTTTTTTATGCAGAATTTTTTGCAGCAAGAATCCTTTTTTTTGGGGGAAATAATTTTTTTTAATAAAAAATTCTCGATTATTTTTTTAAGAAATATTTTGCAGTAAAAATCATTTTATTGAGGATTTCTTTCGTAAGATATCCTCAATAAAATTATTTTTACTATAAATTAAATTCTTTCTTTTCTAGCAAAATTGATTTTTTTGTGAACATTTTTTTCAAGTAAAATTCGTTTTTTTTTTTATAAAGAATAGTTTTCCTCATAAATCGTATTTTTTAAAGAATATTGTTTTTGTGAAAATCAAACTTTTTTCTAGAAAAAAAAAACACTAAAAAAGTTTATTAAGCAAAAAATCCTTTTTTATGCAGAGCAGTTTCCTTCTTAAAAGATTTTTTTGCAATAACAATTTCGTACTAAAATTTTCTTTTACGGAAATTTACTGATTCAAAGCATCGTTTTTTTTTCATTTAAAAACAATAAAAATAATTTCAATTTGAAAATTTCTCTACAAAATATATTGTTTTCTTAGAAAAGTAGTTTTTTTATGTATTTTTGGGAAATTTAATTTATTGTATTTTTTAATATATTTTTTTTCTGTAAAAGTAATCAAATTTAATTCAATTTTTTTGAAAAGTCACAAAATTTTTTTTTGAATTATATCGTTTAAGCTCATCTCAATTGCACGTGTTAAAAGGTTAATGTTAAAAGGAAATCTTTTTCTTGAAGGATATTTTTTTAGTCAAAGAACGAATGCGGAAGACTTTCCCTTTGAACGCAATGAGCGCTGCTGCTGCGTCAATTCGCTGCAATAAGCCACCGACTGGTAACACGGAAATGCCTCGTGCTAGCGCGTCAACACAACCGAACAACCGCACCGCCACCGTATCGCAACGCGTCGCATCGGACGGACGGTATACAAAGAAGCTCGCCTACCAGCCAGAACAGCGCCGTTCGCTCATTGGAGGAGCAACGAGTCCGGAGCTAAGCGAACACCGTGCCGACCGACGGATATACGCTCAGCCAACCAGCACGAACGGACAGGGACAAGCCGATTCCGTTCGATTAGCATAAAAAGAGGAGAGCCTCTACTCAGCAACGTTGTTGTTTTTGTCATTTAGCATACGTTCAACATTTTTCGATGTCTGATTCTGGCCACGCGATTAGTTGGCGCGCAGAACCCAATGGGTTAAGACGTTTGTAGCGGCGATTTCTCTTCAAATTAAATTTACGGTGGATTTTTATCCTTTCTTTTGGTAAAAATTAATTTCTTCATTTTTTCAGTTTTTGTTTTGTTTAAAAAGTTTCTAATTTTTAAAAAAAAAAAAAAGATTAATTAATTAGTGTTAATGTGAACAAAAAAGGAGGCTTCTGCTTTTACGAAGTGATAAGCAAAGAAAAGAGAAGGCAACAAGTAATACTCGATCTGAAATGTGTTGTGCCGTGAGATTTTTAATTTTTGTTAATTAATTAATTTAAGTGATTGATTAATAATAAAGAAAAGAGAAAATATTTCAAATCCGAAAAATATGCTTTGAAATGTGCAAAAATCCAGTAATTTTTATTTTTTTTTAAATTAACGGATAGTGGGTAGAGTTTTAAGGAAAAACAGTTGAAAAACAAAATAATTCATTTTCTGCCGTTAATTATTTTGTTGTTCGTGTTTGAACTTTGACATCAAAAAATAAAGACGACTAATTGGATTTTGGAACCAGTTTTTGGTCCTTTTTTTGTCGATTTACTTTTGTTTTTTTTTTGTTTACTTTTAAAAATAAGTGCCAACCAAATAAGTGTAAAATTATTAGCAAAAACAAATGGATTTTTTTTCTTTTAAAGTTGAAACTCAATTTTTAATAAATCTTTTTTTTTTATGGAAATTAAAATATTTAGTGTTATTTGTACTTGTTTTGTTGATAATAAATAAAAAAAAATACACTTTTTTCTATGATACAAAAAAAAAAATTACAGAAAAAAAATAAATTAACACTTTTGTCTATAAAATTATTATTTTTTTAAAAATATTGTATTAATTTACAACTTTTAATAATTGGCATTTTCTTCTATATTTTTCCATTTCTCTTTTGTGTGAATTTTTGAGGGTTTTTTTTTTAAGAAAATTAAACAGGAAAATTAAGGCGGGATGGATTTTTTTTTTAAAATGCAAAATTTAATAATTCAAAGTGCAACAAAAACATTATAAAAATGACACAATTGGACTTTTTAAAGGTTCTTTTAATTTTTGAATCATAAAATTTTCAATTTTCATGAAAAATTTGTAAAAAATTGTGAAATTTTTTATTTTTAAGAAAATCGTTTTTTTTTAAAGAGATTTAAGAACAATTTTTTTACCTTTCGAAAGAGGAAATCTAAAGAAAAAATATTCAAAATCTAAAAATTAAAATGGGTAAACTTTTTTTAATTTGAAAATAAAAATAATGTTTTTTTATTAGTAAAAAAAAATATAAAATTTGAATTTTTAATTAGTGCTTTTGGTTTTTGTTGGTTTTCTTTTTTTTTTTTGGAAAATAATGTCAATATTGAAGAGTAAATTGAACGCAAAAATTGTTGCTTTAAAAAAAAGAGATTGTTCTACACTAAGAAAAAAAAAACAAAACAACAAAAAAATAAACGAAATAAAAAAGGAAAATATTGAATATTTCTATCAGAATCTAAATGAGTTAAAAAATTACTTTAAAAGAAGGCAGAATTTCCTTCTTTACCTTGAAAATTATGAAATTGCTAAATCAAAAAAAAATCACTGCTTGAAAAAAAATACACATTAAATTGTTGAAGAGAAAATTTTAAATTTTTAAGCTTAACAAATAAAAAAAAAACTAAAAATAGCAAAAATAAAATCACTAAAAATTTTACAAAAATAATTTTTTTTTTTTAGTGTGAAAGTTCAAAAATTATTTTTTTTCAATTCGAAAGAACGACGCCAAAAAATTAACAAATTTTTTTTTCAAATCCTTCTTTTTTTTACTGTGAAAATATTGATAAATTAACAACAAAAAAAAAATCGATGTGAATTTTATTAAAAACTAAATCGTTACGCTAAAAGTTTTTAAGTTAAAAACAAAAAATGATGGTAAAAATTAAGTTGAAACGAAACAAAATTCAAAAACAGAACATCAAAATAGAAACAGTTTCGTTTGAAATTTAATAAGAAAAGAGAAAAACTTAAATTAAAATAATTAAATTGAAAAGGAAAACTCTATGTGAGTGAGGGTAGTTTTTTTTCTTTCTGAAATGAATTTGGTTTTAGCATTTTCCTAAAATATGTTAAAAAAATAATAAATTTTTGTGTATTATTAAAATAAGATAAAATAAACAACGTGAAAATTATATAAAAAGAAATATTTCTCAAAATTTTGGAAATACTGGGGGCGGTCTTTTATAATGAACGTTTGGAATAACCTCCAGGCTGTGAGTGAATATTGGTAGGCGTAGATATATTCCAATTGGGCTGTCCTTTCCCGTATCGAACGGGACAGTTTTCCAAATACTTAATAGTCAGCGTCTCTCTGTCGCTCTTTTCTGCATCCTTATTGTCTCTGCTTTAGCTCATCTGACTGGTTTTTTTTTTATATTCGCTGCTAATTAGAAACGTGGATATTAGTTTAAAATTTACTTTACAATTTTAAGGATATTTTGTAATAATTTTTGGATTTCTTCTTTTTTTTTAAATTTCTTTTCTTATTAGACTTTCTATAAAAGTACAAGAATAAAATATGAACAAAAATTCATTTTGGAAATAATTAATTAAAAATTAGAAACAGAAAATTTTCATAATAAAACCGATCCTTTTTTTCGTTTAAATTATTTTTTTTTTTAATTTTTGTAATAATACAAAAAAAAAATTCAAATTAATTTTGGAATATTTTTTGTTTCTGTTAAAGACTTTTTATTCAATTTTTATTTTTTAGCTACTTTTGCCGTTGATAATTTTTTTTGTTGCCCTTCAATCTCGGGCAACTCCTGATTTTATAAACAAAATTTCTGAGATTTTAAAATTATTTGCACACACTTATTTTGATTGAAAATATTTTTAGTTTAATAAAAAAAAAACCCCTGAAAATCAAATTTTATAAAAAATTCCCCTGACACGTAAAATATCGAATAAATTCACTTCGAAAATTAAGCACTTCTCAGACTTTTGATAGCAAATATGAATTTTATCCAAGATTGTCTCTATTTATTTGTATTTTTTCCTGTTACATTCGCAATGATCTACTTTTTATTCGAAGAATTTCAATTTTTTCTGGTTAATTTTGCCTCTTATTTATGGGCGATTTTCCTAGTGTTTATCCGCAAATTATCTTTTTTATCCTCAAATCTTCGTGTTTTTATCGTGAATTTTCTTTTCTTCTATGCATGTTTATATCCTTTCACTTATCATATTTTTATCCGAAAAATTTCTATTTTCATCACCATTTTTCTTCTTTTATCAGCAAATTTTACTTCCTATCTATAATTTTCCTTTTTTATTCACAAAAATCCTTTTTGTTCGAGTCGGTAGATTTTTTGTTTTTAATAATAAATTTTATAATTTTTATCCGTAATTATAATAATTTTATCCGCGATTTTATTTTTGATCCACAATTTCTTGTTGTTTTTTTTTATCAAAGTTTTCTCGCTTTACCGAAATTTTCTATTTTGTTAACGAGCAGTTTTAGTTTTTTTTCTATCCGGAAAATATACTATTTTTACCCTAAAATTCCTCTTTTATCCGTAAGGTTCTATTTTTATCAACAATTTTTTTTTATTAAGAAAGGCAACCATTTTTTATCCTGAATTTTACTGTTTGTATTAGCAAATTTAACTTCGTAATTTGTAGATAAAAAAGCAAAATTATTGAGACAAATTATCGTATCAATAATTTTGCTTTTTTATCCGCAAAAATCCTCTTTACTTCAATCAGTAAATTTTTATTTTTATCAAAATAATCTCTTTTGATAAAAATAAAAATTTACTGATTGTAAGAATTTTATCCACAATTTTGAAAACAAATTATATTTTTTTTCTATCCGGAAAATATCTTATTTGTATCCCAAAGTTTCTATTTTATCCGGAAGATTCTACTTTTATCAGCAATTTTTTTAATATTTATCAGTGATTTTTTCTATTAAAAAAGGCAATTATTTTTTATCTTAAATTTTTCTATTTTTCTTCACAAATTTTACTTTTTAGCCATAATTTTCCATTTTCATGCACAGAAATCCTTTTTCTTTGAGTCAGTAGACTTTTTGTGTTTATCAACAAATTTTCTAATTTTTATCCGCAATTATAAAAATTTTATCAGCAATTTTATTTTTTAATCCATAATTTTTTGTTCTTTTTCGTCAAAGTTTTCTTGCTTTACCAAAATTATCTGTTTTATTGATGAGCAGTTGTATTTTTTTTTATCCTAAAGTTCCTCTGTTATTCGTAAGATTTAATTATTAATTAATTTTACCTCTTATACGTAATTTTCCTATTTATCCACAAAACCTCTTTTATTGTCAATATTATTTTTATTTCCATCAGCAACTTTAAATTTTTATGAGCAAATTTTCTAATTTTTATCAACAAATTTTCTTAAATTTTATCCGCAATTTTTTTTTAAAATACTCAATTTGTGTTCTTAATCCAGGCTTTTTCTTTCCTAACAAATATTTTTACCACATTTTATCCGCACCGTAATTTTCATATTTATCCACAAAACTCCTTTTATTGTTAGTAATTTTTTTATTTCTATCAACAAATTTTCTTCTTATGTTTCTTAGCAAATATTCTTATTTTTATCCGAAATATTGTTTTTATCCGCGATTTTCAGTTGTTTTCGTCAAATTTCACTATTTGCACTTTTGATAAGCAATATTATATTTTTCATCGTAAATTTCTCAAACTATCTACCCATTATCCGTTAAGTTCTTATTATTATCCGAAATATACTCTCCGAAATTATTAATTCTTTTTTCCATGTTCTTTTATCCTTTTGAAATTAGAAGCTCTCTTTTAAAAAAGTCTAAGGCAAATTGTTATGCTAACCGCAAAAACAACAACAAAAATTTTAAAGAATAATTAACTGCTGTTCGTCCTTTAAATTTTTTTTTTCTTAAAAAAAGGAGAGAGAAATCAAGAAAACGAAAAATCTGGAAGGCAACCTGAAATCATGAAAAATGTGCGACAAAAATCTGGATCGACTTTGTTGCTGATTCCTTAAAAATGTAAGAAATTCTAATCAGAAGAAAATACAAAAAAAAAAAAACGACAAATTTCGACGCTTATCACTCAATACACACACAATCGCACGTTGCAAACTGTATCAGCCCCGATCGGCAAGGACACTGCACTGGTTGATCGGAGCGAGGGTGGTTTGCAGAGGAAAATCGTCGTGGATTAATTATGATTGCTTGTGTGAAACTCTCTGTCGTGATAGGGTGATTAGTAGTCAGCCTGTTGGTGTGTGTAACTAGCTTGCTTCGGGTTGTGGAGCGGAGTGTACCCAGGCAGGCGGCACAGGTACTAGTGTTGGTGGTGTTCGCCAGAGAGTTTCGCTTTTAATTCTAGATTTTCTCGTATTCCTTGATGTGTGGTTGTGATTGGCTGTGTGCGAAGAACGTGTTGTCGCTTGTAAGTTTTTTTTACTTGGTATTTGTGGACTTCGAAGTGGCTGCATTCGTACTCGAATTAGGAATTTTTTCGTCATATTCGAATTCTAGAGTAGCTCACAGCAGTCATCGCGCAGAACTCAATCAGTTAAGAGCTTATCGTGTGAATTTTTTTTTACCATTTTCGTTGGTGATTTGTTGCGTGCGTCGACTATCGGTAATATTGCAATAATGGACACTCTATCGCACGTGCGTTCTTAATCAACGTACGGTACACACGCCTACAACGTTAACGTATGGCAAGCATGCGTTCAAATTTTTTTCTTAAACTTATTTTTAAATAAAGTTTTTCATTATCAAAAGTTAATTTTTAAATTACTAATATTGATTTTTATTCGAAATTTTCCCTTTTCTTTTTATCCTTAAGACATTTTTTTTTTTGGAGAGTTTTCAAAATTGTGTGTTTTTAAAGAAGAAAAAATGTTTGCTTTTTACAGCAAAAATCACTTTTTTAATGAAAATTAGTAAAAAATGTTCAAATGAAAAAAAAAACAATTTTTGGAATTTTTTACAATTATTTCTTTTTCAATTTTTTAGGATTTAAAAAATTTAATAAAAAATACAATTAACACGAATTAAAGTAAAACAATTTTGAAATTAAATCAAATACTTTCGAAATAGAAAACTAGAAAATTTTTATTGTATTTCAAATAATTTTTTTTTTTTTGAATATTTTTAATTGATGGAAATATTATTCAACACAAAACAACTGGCAAAAAAAAAGGAGAACGTAATAATTGGTTTTTGTTATTGAACATTGAGTATGGTTTGCTTGTGCGTGCACCTGTGATGTTCGAAGGTGTTGTGGGTGTGATTTTTATGAAAAACTCGAAAAATGGAAAATCGTTCAATGGCAAATTAACGTGGCTATCATAATTTGTCTTATGAGATTATTCAAAAGTGTACACACCCTTACAATATTTTAGTTACTTTTATTATTTTTTTATTTGACAAAAAAAAAACGAAGAAAATTTTCAATTGGAATAAGGATCAGAGTGATTATAGTGTACTCTTTTTATTTGCATTTTTTTTTTATAGACCAGTTCTCATATTTACGTTATGACAAATGGTGTAAAAATGAAAGCCAACAACAACAAAAAAGTGTAAATTGCACTCCAGTTTCTATTCTTTTAGCTCTAATTAGCTATAATCACTTGTGATTTGCTCATTTTCTATTCACTTGTCAAAGTCGGAAGGTATTTTTTTCTTTTTTTTATTGTAAAAAAAAAAACTCTTCTTAAATTCATAATGAAAATTTCTTTAAAAACCGTTTTTTTTTTCGAAATTACCTAAAAATTAAAAAGAAATTTTCGTTTTCGAAAATTGATATTTAAAATTAATTAAAAGAAAATGAAATATTTCAATTTCGAAAATTATCCAAAAATTTTTATTAAAAATTATTTAAAGAAAAAGAAAATACAAAATTTAAACTGGTCAGTTTATAGAAGAGGAAACTTTTGAAAATGGCCTTCAGGGAAAGGAAAAGATTTTTTGTTTCCCGTAAAAGTTTTTCGTATTTTTTTCTTCAAACCATCTGAAAAAATTTCCATAAATTCTAAAAAAAAAATAAAAACCCATTTTTTTGGGGAGAATTTTGTTAAAAAAATTGATGAATTTTGTAATATTTAAAAAAAAATTCCGCAACTATTTTTGATTTATTTGTGATAAAACTAACTTTTTTAATTTAACTTTGAATTTTTCCTAAAATGTTCAAGAATTTTAGTTTAATTTTTTAATTTTTCAATTTCCGATTAAAATTTCCTATTTTGAATAAATAAAAAAAAACCGTATTGCTTCATTGGGTAAAAGGGCTTTTAAAAGATACTTTAATAAATACTATCGAAAAGTAAAACGTTTTTTTTCTGTTTGTTTTTTTTTTTGGTGAAATTATAAAAAATAAACCAAAAAAAAAGGATAATTGATTTTTAATAATTTTATTTTTAATTAAATTTGTTTAAAAATACAAAATGTGATCGAAGTGGAAGATAAAATGTGATTTTACCTAAAAAAAAAATAGTTAACGAATTTTAAAACTCAAAAAAAGTGACTTAAAAATAAACAATTCAAAAAAGAAAAACAAGAAAAAACGAATTTTTTTCAAAAAAAGAAAAAATTCTTTTAAATGATTTCCTTAATTTTGATAAAATTGATTTTTTTTTTCAATGATTTTTATTTTTAATAGATTTTTGTTTTTTAAATTTGGATTTCTTTCTTTATCATCAACAGGAATAATTATAAGATTTTAAGATTGTTTTTAATATTTAATAAATTATAGCAACAACATAAAAAAGAAGAGAAAAACAAAACAAAAAAGTGTTAAAAATAAAGTGCGTGAAAATCAATCAAGTGCGAATAATGAATAAGAAATTAAAGAGCAAAATTTATTGGCTTTTTGGAATTTAATAAATAAGAGAAGAAAAAAAAAAGATAGCAACGAAGGACGAATAAATATTACGAACGAAAATAGTATCAATCGGCAGGAGTGACAAAAAAATCAACGACAAAAATAATTACAAAAATTTCAAAAGAATTAAAAATTCTTAAGGGAAAAAGAAAGAAATAGAAAAACGGCAGAATAGAAAGTGTGCAAAAGAGATGATAACAACAAAAGTAAAGGAGGAGGAGTGTCAGTGTTGAGAAAAGAAAATTCTCCTTTTTATTTTGTTCGCATTCTCTTTTGTGTTATTTTGCTTTGGTTTTTTTTTTATGTGTGTGCTTGTTGTTCAGAACTATTACCGAACTAGTGCAACAGAGAAAAAAGGACAGCCATATACAAAAATTCAAGTACACACGCACACGCACTTCAGTTTGCCGTGCAATTGTTTCCGATTTGAATTGAAAGAGGAACACGAACGAACGTATTTGCATCAATGCCGGTTGGCAGGAGCCGAAGTGTGGTCCTGTCCAGTTCACTCATTTAAGTACCGTTCACGTTGTGTTGCGATTGCTTAGGGGCGGAGGAGGAATTACAAATGCATCATCGCTTCTGGCATTAAAGCAAAACGGCAATAAAAAGAAAAAACAACCAATAACAGACAAGGACATTTTTTTTCTTCGATAATCAAATTTGCTTTTGGCTAAGAAGGGATTTACGCAGAAGGACGTATTATTATCGAAGGTTGAAGAAGAGAATAAGGGTGAGTTTTTATTCCTTTTAATTTTAAAAATCAATTACAAAAATAAAATCTCTAAAAGAAGAAATTCGAAAGAGAAGAAAAGGAGAAATTTTCTATAATTTAATCCCACCATTTTTAGGGGGTAGAATTTTCTATTTTGTATCAGTTTTTTATATATTGTAGTACACATTTTTAATATGGCACAGAAATGGGGAATGATTTACCAAAAGGGAGGTTTAAAAAAAATCTGAAAAAAGAAAATTTAATTAAATAAACGAAGAAGAAGAAGAAGAAGAAGAAGACCAAAGACCATTTGCCTATATGGAAACGGGAAATTTTTCTAATCGAAAAGAAGGGAAATTTTACAAAAAAAAAAATTCACCGACATTTTTGGGTATTTTTGCCGTGCATTTGCATTTTTTGTCTTGTAGAAATTTTTGAATATTAGAAAAATTTTCTCCATTTTGTGTGATTTTATCAAAAGTGGTCATTTTTAATATGGCACAGTAGTGGAGGGGGAAGGGGGTGGAAATCATTTTCCAAATGGGTTGTTAAATATAAAATCTAAAAAAAAAGGAAAATAATAAATGAAACCCGAATTTTTTGTTCTTATTGAAAAGAAGGGAAAAATGCAGTGAAATCTTAATTATTTTTAGGATATATTTTCTCTAAAAATATTAAAATTAAAAATTTACAACGTTTTCATGAAGTGATTTCTGAAAATTATTTTTTTTCACTATTTTTAAAGTTTTTTTTGTGAGTTTTTTTATATTTTTTATAAGAAAATTTCCTAAAATTTCCTTTTTTTCTAATCTAAAAATTTCCAAACTGAACAGTTCCGAAAAGAAATTCACTGAAAATTTTTATATTTAAAAAAACCTGAGAATGCATACTGTTTATACTAAATATGTTAGTTTTAAAAATTCACTTGAACTTAAAAATTCACTTGAAGTGATTTCTAAAAATTATTTTTTTATCCACATTTAAAATTTTTTTTTACTGATTTTTGATAAATTTTCACTTTTCTCTAAGAAATTTTCGTAGAATATCCTTTTTTTTGTCGAAAGAAAAGTCTCCTTTTTTTTAAAATTTCCAAACTAAAAATTAATAATTTTTCAAAAATTTTGTAAATTTTTGATATCTAAAAAAAAATTTTTATTAATTTTTTTTTCGATTATTTTGTAAAGTAATTCGGTTAGAAAAATCTTGTTTTTTAAAATAGAAAATTTCCGATTTTCAAATTCCCAAATTCGAAATTTCAAAATATAAAATTCCTAAGCGAAAAAGTAGCACTTATTTTTGTTCACATTTTTTGCTTATTTTTTAATTGATTTTCATTTTTTCTAAGAAAATTTTATAAAATTTCTTTTACTTTTTTGTAAAAAAGATCTTGTTTTTCGAAATAAAGAGTTTAGGAAATAAAAATTCCCTAATTAAAAATGTCCAAATCTAAAAGACAATTTTTAACCAAAAATTTCCAAACTGAATTTTTTTTTATTTGTTTTTCACTTATTTTAATTTTTTTTTACTTATTTTTGATGGATTTTAGTTTTTTAATAAGAAAATTTCGTAAAATTTCATATCATTTATTGAATGGAAAATCTTGTTTTTAAAAAAAAAAAAAATTATCAAACTAAAAATTCCTAAACCAAAAATTCCCAAATTAAATAGCCTAAACCAAAAAATTTCAAACTGAAATAAAAAATTCCTAAATAAGAAATTTTCGAAACTATAAAAAAAAAGTTCCCACATTGAAAAAACCTAAAAATATACAAAGTTTAAACCAAAAACTAACGTGGCTACTAAAAAAAAAATTCAAATTAAAAACTAATAATTTTTTTTGTTGATGCAAAACGTTTTGTTTACTATTTTTTTTACCTTATTTTGACAAATTTGAACTTTTTTATAAGAAAATTTCGTAAAATTTCCTCTTTTTTTTTAGGAAGAAAAAAAGAGAAGATTTTCAAATTCAAAATTTCCAAAAAATATCCGAAAAAAATGTTTCCCAAAACTGTAAAGTTTTAAATGAAAAATTCCCAAACTGCAAATTTTTGGAACTGAAAAAAACGCAAAAATTCCGTCGTATTCCAAAATTTTCAAAATAAACTTTTTAAACAGTTACGAACATTTAAAAATATATATACAAAATAAAAAAATGAAACAAAAAGTTATTATTATTGAGAAATTTCGAAAAAAATAGTTGAAAAAGAAAATTCCAAAATTCAAAGAATTTTACGACTAAAATTTCCCCAAAAATTCTTAAAAGTGAATAAAATTTTTTAAAAATGGACGAAAAAGCAAAATAGCAAAAAAAGATCCATTTTCGGTTATTTAAACAGGAAAAAATGTAAAAGAAAAATTCCCAATATTATGTCCGCTTTCTCACTTATGCACGTTCTTCCTTTATCATGTCGCTCTTTCTTTTCCTCCTCCTTCTATCTTACATCTTTTTCCCAGCTTTCTGCTTAATGGAATGGTTAAACACGCGCTCATCGAAGTCGTACGCAACCAACTTGGACGGGGATGGATTTAGACCGGCCGCCGGCAAACTGAGAGAATTTCTTACCGTCAATCGAGACTCGAATGATTTTTGCGAAGTTTTCTTTTCTAGAAATTCCTTAAAAAAATATTCCTATTTTTTTTTATTGATTTTCATTTAATTAGTTTTTTTTATTTATTATAATAAAAATATAATTTTTCTGTTATTTTCGAAATTAAAAACTTTTGTGGATTTATATGGGAGGAAAATTTTTGTTAATTTTTGTTTTTTATTTTTTTTATTTCTGAATGCAATTTTATTAAAAGAATAAAACAATTAAGGACCTAGGGAAGAGGATGGGGAGGGTAGTTTAGTGGTGATTTTAAAGAAATTCTTAACATATCATTAAAAGTATTTTTTTTCAATAATTTAACCAAAAATTTGTTAATTATATTTTCGAAGATTGACTTTTAATTTTTCTTATTTTCTTGAAGAAAATTTCCCCATAAATCATTGGAAAAATTATGTAGTGTTTTTCTGTTTTTTTTTGGTTGATTTTATCGATTTCATCTTCTATTAAACGAGACTCATTCACTTGTAAATAGTGTCCTTTTGTCAATACCGAAAGGAATTCTAGGTCTTAATCACAGCATATCATAAAAGTGAATCTGCCATAGTGTCAAGTAATCTCTTGATTCCACTGCCATTGCTATATACTCGACTTCATTAAAAAATGTTATGACAAGCTGACATGGACACTTGTTGCCGCCTTCCCCAAAAGACAGACCGAAATCCGTTCACAACGTCCACACTACGCTAGGTCATGATTTCGAACATGACATTTTTCAGGCAGAACGACGAGGGGTGGTCTCAGTTTTGATTAGTCTATTTGCTCCATCGCATCGTTTGGCCACGTCTCACTTCCTTACTCCGTGTTGGTTAAAATGTATTACGAGAGTACTAAGCAGGTGGTATATTAACTTGTTGCCCTATTGCCTTGGAAAATTCCCCCAAAAAGCTTTTCGGAATCAATTTCGATTGAGGATGGGTACAAATGCCAACGAATAAATTTACTTTGCCGGCGCATATTGTCACGTCTGTTGTCGTCAAATTTACGCCAATCCAATTTCTCTGCACGATTTTTTAGTATTCTCGGTAACAAATTCGAATTAGTTTGTAATATTTTTCGTAAATTTTGAATCACAATCTTCGGTGTCCGGGCATTTTTCTTTATTAATAATATTTAAAGGGTATTTTTTTTCTTCATTTTATCAATTTATGACACTAGACGTAGGAGATTAGTTTTTGTTCTTTTGAAAGGTGATTCACGTTCTTAAGAAAATAAAAAATAGAAAAACAAAAACAGAAAAATTATGGAAAATTGTTTGTTTTTATAAAAAAAAAACTGGGAATCGCAGACCTCAAATCTACCCAACGACCCTTTTTTTTATGAGGTAATTTTTAGTAATATTTGTTTTGAAATGTTTATTTCTCCTAATCAGCCAAGAAAAAGTCTCCAATTCGATTTAGGCATTAGCAGCTGGATTCGAACTCCGTACCTCTGAATATCGATAAATCAGGCCACATCAATGACACGTGTTTTACTTTCTTAAAATTCTCTTTTCATAATTTTAAAATTACCAAAACAAAAACTGTTTAACTATTGTAGAAAAATCTAAAAAACAAACGAAAAAATTACTCTTTTCTATTAATTTCTTGGGCAAAAATTTCCTAAACGAAACGAGTACAATTAATAATCAATGAAAATGTTGAAGAGGATTTGAAAATAATCAAAGTAAATCAAAACAAGAACAAATTCCAATTTCATTACAGTCATTATCAAATTAAGACATAATTTGAGGTCTAGAAATAATCTTCTATCAAAAATAAAGTGTGTGTAATTGGCTCTAAAAGCATACGCTATAGTTGGAACGATTTTTCGGTCAACTTACAGTGAAGAGAAAAAAAGGAACAGAAAAATTGAATGGAAAAAATAATTAAACTTAAAAAGTCACCATTTTTCTTTTGTTATTTTAGATTTTTTTTAAAGAAAACCAACAGAAAAATGCCCTTTTGCTAAAGATTCAAAAATACCCAATCATTTTCAATAATAAGTGGAGAGTTTTTGTGTCTTTTTTAAAAGTACTAAAACTTAAATATTGGTCTAGTTCAGACCTCTGAAAGTACCCATCAGAAAGACCCCGAATATATTATAGAACCGCACACCATTTTTTTGTTTCACGCTTCTTTCTTTTTCTCATCAACTAGAAATAAAAGTCTCCAATTTCTAAGAATACCATTTTTGAAGATGACAATACCGGAAAATGGGACTACTTAAATAATATTATTTCTCTTTCTCCAAAAATACTTGATAATTTTACGTTATTGTAAGTTATTTCTATGCACGCACTTTCAATTTTAATTTGTGTAGACTTTTTCTGGTGGGATTTTCATATTTTTTCTTTGTTTAATTCGATTTTTAGAATTAATTTTCGAATTAAATTAAGCTGATTAAATGACTATTTATTATATACTATTCAATCATATTAATCCACGTCTCCCCACTACCAAACCCTCAAGCATCCCAATTTTTTTCTGCTTTTTTTTAAGGGCAATATTTTCTAATTGACTCCATTTTGTTCGATGGAATCTTTCTCATCCCGGTTTTGTCTTTATTCACTTTTGGTAGTTTTCATCTTTTTTTCTTCAGTTGAATAAATTGTTCCCATCTTTTTTCGAGGTCCCACCTTCAATTGCTTCCTTTTGTAGAATCATTCTTCTACTGCATCATCTTCAACATGATCATTTCTTAAGAAATTACCTCCTTTGCTTTCCACAAAATCAACTGATTTTTATGGTTGACTAATTTTATGATTGACTTAACAAATAGCCGGCTAACTAACCAACGCCAAATTAATTGATTGACGTCTTTTTCTTTGGCGGCTGGAGGGTGGAGTCGGTTTCAGCAAGGTGAGCTAAATATTATAGAAAACCGAAAAATTCTGCAACCATAATTCCAAAAAAAAGGCAGAAATAAAAAGAATATCAACAAATAAAAAAATGGACGACAACATAACAATTCTTTTCTCTCCAGTAAAAATGTAATTAACTTCAATTGCCACAGATTAGTTCTTAATTCTTTTCTGATACCACCTTTAAAGACCCACTCGTTGTGGCTAAATTTTCAATACAAACATTTTCAACCGGCCGTTCTCCTTTCAACAAGTAAAAAAACTTAGTAAAAAACCTAATAAAATGTTCACAATAGCCAAAAAGAGGTGTGAAAATTATCTTCAAATAAGATCAATCACGTACAAAATGTAATTACCGTAAACGTTTCGTAAAATTCATCTTCCACCTACGCGAAGATACTTTATTCAATTAAGCGGAGAGAAATTAACTTTGTTTTTTTTATTCTTCAAAATTTTCATCAATATTTTCCCGAGTTCACAAATGTCTCCAATATAATATTTTCTCTTTTTAATATTTTCTTCGAAAAACAAGTGCTTAATTACCACAAAACTCAAAGGGAAATATTTAAAATATTTTTTTAATAACTAAATTTCGATAATTTAATAGAAACATATTCCTGACCTTATGAGTATCAGCTCTACACACCGTGCGATATTAGAAAATTCTCCAATGTCACTTAAAAAAAATTAGGTAAGATTTTTTCCTAAATTGAAATTTTTTTCAAAAATATTTTCCGAATCATTTTTACACTTCACATGCGATTCGAAAATTCTCCCATTTTTGTATATGAGAAAGTTCGAAATTACCAATACTACATTTTTAAGCATTATTCATAACCTTTGAAGTATTTTTTTAGTCCCAAAAATATACGCGAACTTTCCAATATAACAAAATAGAACTTGACTCTTTTCGCACCATTAAGAATTCAGGTTTTTTTTTAAATTATACTTCGAAAATTTATGTTACAGAATTGTTTCCTAATAATACAAGTATGACATTTGTACACTAAACACTGTATAATATTCGAAAACCGTCTTAAATTTTGTAATTTTTTTTTCAATTTTTATTAAAAAGCATTAAATCTAGAAAAAATATGTCGAAAGCATTTCTCGTTTCCGTATGGTATTTGAAAACTTTTAAAAATTAAATTTCGAAAATCTTAAGTGAATTTTTGACTCTTTCGAAAATATGCACTTTATTTGAAAATTCTCCAATATAAAAATTTTATTCTTCGTTTTGTAAAAATTTCGAAACACATTTAAAAAAAATATTCTACTTCGAAAATTGTCATTGATTTTTTGAGAATTTTGAAAATGTTCTCGACTGTCATAATTTCTAAACAAAAGTGAGTTCCTCAAATTCTAATAAAAATTTCAATTTTCTATAATTTAGAACCAAAGTGATTCAATTTCGAAAATTGTCTTTAATTTTTTGAGAATTTCGAAAATGTTCTCTAGTATTTTATATGCTAAACAAAAGTGAGTTCTCTGAATTCTAATAAAAATTTCAATTTTCTTTAAGTTAAAACCAAAGTGATTCAATTTCAAAAATTGTCCTTGACTTTTTGAGAATTTCGAAAATGTTCTCTACTGTTTTAATTTCTAAACGAAAGTGAGTTCCCCAAATTCTAATAAAAATTTCAATTTTCTTTAAGTTAAAATCAAAGTGATTCATTTTCGAAAATTCTCCTTCATTTTTTTGAAAATTTCGAATATGTTCTCCCCTATTTTATTTTCTTATCAGTGAGTTTCCTGAATTCTAATAAAAATTATAATTTTCTTTAAGTTAAAACCAAAGTAATTCAATTTCGAAAATTGTACTTATTTTTTTTTTTAAATTTCGAAAAAAGGCGAGAATATTCAAAATCTCTATTATCATACGCTCCCTGATTTTCAATAAAAATTTCAATTTTCTTTAACTTAAGTCGTTATAATAAAATTTCGAAATTTTCCCTTATTTTTTTAGGAATTTCGAAAATTTGAAAAGATTTTTTCCGAAATTATGAAAAGAGTCTCGATTATGTGAGGAGGAAAGAAATTATTTCAAAATAATTGAAAAAAAACCAAGTAAATTTTTGATGGCTTGACAAATTACCCAGAATATGTTCCTATGGAGGAGGAAGAGTGTAGATTGAAGGTGGGGCTGAGAGATGAAAGAAGAAGTAATCTTGAAAACTGAAAAGAAAGTGAAGACATTTCGCAAAGGGCTAAAGGCCAGACTGTAATTTTTCCCAAAAACATTTCACAACAAGGGGCTCGGCCGGCGATCACTTTGCTTCTTAACCATGGGCACTTGATCATCCATCATAAGCCAAAAAATCGTTTAGCTGAAAAAGAATAAAGAAATCCGAGAGCTTACATAATCGCAATGAAAATATTTGGGCAGGTGTAGTGCGTGATCAGAGCACCTAGCCACTCGATCTTTCACCTCAATCAATCAACGTGATTTCGATGCTGCTGGGTTTACACTTCCTCCCATGCCAGGTCTTTGAGTTCAGGTTCAGCTTGTAGGACGGAGGAAGCATAGGGTCTGATATGGTTGGGATTTTTTTCGTTTCATCCTTAAAGCCATCGCCTATCACGGCAGTCTTGTTGAAACGAAAATTTGTGCATGCAAAAAAAAATTGTTTACTGATGGGAAGGTCCACCAACTCCATACGTACACACGGTGGGGAATCGGTTGGCATGCAAACTGAGAAGAATAGCAACAAGTGGCCAACGAAACGAAACGGCTGCAAGCGCTTGCAATTTTTTGACGGCGAGTTTTCTTTTGTTTTATTTGATTGTGCATTAATTTGGACAAACTCTCAGCTGGGTAACCGAGACTGGAGAGTTCGTATTTGAAAGCAGTGGTTTCCCAGCAGCAATTGATCTAGCAGCGGGTGGGCAAAAAAAGGCGAAGGCGAAAACAACCTCTGCTGATGGTCGGAGGTGGAGCTGCTAGTGGAGCATCGGCGCTCAGTTATTGGGAGTCGCGTAGTCAGTATCTGCCGTACAATAGTCGGAAAGTGCCATTACCGAGTTCTAACTTGGAGTAGTTTTGGCCAGGCACATGGTGTGTCATGCACCTGTGCAACTACTATTCCGGTAACTACTCGTTTTTGTACTCATTTTGGATTGGAAATGGTGTTGATCGGAAATGATCACCGCCCTCCGTTCCACATTCCGGCATGTGCAAAGGTTTTGACATTTTTGCACAGCTTCGAGACTCCATTATTTGTCCGAACTTCTACTCTTAGCCGCATTGGTAATTCTGTTTTTGGGGGCAAACGGCTGTCGTCACTATGCACTTACTAGGGGCATTTTGACAAAGGTCCTCATTGTTGCTTTGATTGTTATCACTTGAAGTAACATCAGTAGTGAAATGTATATTCTAAGCACCAGGACACTAAAGGCCATTTGGCGGCACAACAAAAAAGAAATAAGGCAAGAAAAAGTGGTTTTTGGGAATTAGCGTGGGACCACGTATCAGTGGAATTTGAACCCACGACTCGCTGTGCTACCGGGCCAGCTAAAATTCCATATTCTCGTTAACTACTACTCTAGATTAAGGTCTGCCGCAAGTTCGTAATCGCACTCGATAGACTCGAAATGTGATTTTATAATTGATGGTCTTGTTAATGCAGAAATAAAATAAAACTAGTTGAGGAGGGGCTCTTTTGGTATTTCGAAGATAGGCAGAGAAGAAAATATTCTCGCTGAAGATGGGAAGGTGCCGCACGAGGTCGAATCGAGATGATTATGGCCATCACCATTAACACTATTAACGTAATCACTGGCCTCAGGGCTACCGAAAGGCTATTAAGTAGGTCCTCTTATTGTTCAGATAGAGACGCACAGCAGAAACCGACGCTGGTCGGGTGTCGATCAGTTTTGGTGAAATTACAATAGTCCGCAAAAGTATTAATCGATTATCATCGTCAGTGATTCTACCTGACCCCTTAAGGCTGAGTGAAATCGTTTTCCGTCAAGACCGAAGTGATCGGGAGGCATTTGTGAGCAATCACGGCAATCAGGTGAGATGGACTTGCAGACAAACAGTCGCATTGCCGTATCTGACCATGCATCTCGCCGTGTATCGCAATTGAACGCATTGCACCGTGTCACATTCGGACGATTCCGTATGCGTCGGTGGAACTGGAAATGCCCTCGTCAACTAACGGATGCCAATGCGATTACGTCTGCGAATGTGAATCGGATGGATATGAAGACAAGTGGCAACAGCTGGGCCGAATCTTCTACGGCTTATCGCTGTTGTACGGGCAGGAGGATTTACCGACGAGGGCGAGAGTGTCGACGGATCGCACCCGCCGGCTGCTATGCCCCAATTATCTGCAATGAACATTCAGAGTCGTCGGCTGCCAGCTGTAGGTTGTTTGCAGAGCACGGAAAATGATCGCACATCTTTTGGGCATACTTACAATGGAGATTGCCATCGTGGCGTAAGGCAAGGGAGACGAACCGATCGCATTGCGAACAGGAAGATGCCGAACGGGTTAGTCGTGGGTATGCTGGTTGGCCGCTTCGATGAGCCCGCCGCCACAGACTCGATGACTAACGAACTGACTGAGTGGTTGACTGACTGGTTGACAGACGAGTAGCTAGGCGGACAGACGTTCTGCCAGACAACAGGCAGACGCAGACATAAACACTCCGTGGATCTTTGGTCAAACGGGAAAGAAGCGCTAAGAATTACTCGTAATGTGACAACATAAGTGCGCTCACCACTTGCGCAAATGATGACATTGAATGGATTGATGGCTGGGTGCGCAAACAACTTTACGCATCCGCGATACGAACAAGGCAGCGCACATATCCCGTTCCGTCCCCGTCCGCCTCCACACTCTTTAATCATAAGCCCATGTCGAAACGTTCACTGTCGATCGGAAGACTACGCTTGCTGTTGGTCGATTGGCTACGGGCGCACTGTGACGGGGGTTGTGTATGGTGTGGTGTGAATTCAAGTGTCCGGTTGCATTGGAATGTGAGACCCACAGCTGCAAGCGTCAAGTCCTCCGCTATCGGGAATCTCCGATTATTACGATTATGTAAAGGCAATTACCATTTAGCCCACAGAGTGATTGTGTGTGTGTGTGTGTGTTCTGTGATTATTTCTTCGTCTTCTTCATTTTCTTCTTTTTCTCCTTTTTACTATTCAAAGTTCGTAGCAAAATTTCTCCTTTTTCTCATTTCTTCTTCTTTATTTATTTTTTTAAAGTTTGTTATTTTCTTCTTTTTTTCCTTTCGAAGGACTGTTACAAACTCTTGATGAAAATGATCGCATCTTCGTTGCACGATCTCCCATTTCCTTGTTGCCTCTTCTTCTTGCTCTTTGTCCATTCTCACCTGACTTGAAATTTTTTATTAAAAATAATAATAATAATAATAATAAATAATCTCTTGAATGGACCTCAAGAAAACTGGAGCAGAAATTATTTTCAAAAATATTATAAAGAATAAATTTTGAAAATTGCTAAAATTAAGTTTAATTTTTTATTTAACATAAAATATGATTAAAAATATTTGAACAAGAAAAAGAATATTTTTTTAAATTACGGTTTAGATAAAAAAGAATAAAATCCTTTGAAGAAAAATTAATTTAGAGAGTCTCTTCAACAAGACCTTTTGTTTTTTTTTTCTTCTGAAGAGTGAATTATTTAAAGTTTTTAGACGAGATTATATTTATTGGACGTCTATTTTGATGAATAATTTTTCTCTTTTCATTTTTAATTAAAAACATTTTTTTTTTAAATCCGAAAACTTTAAATTTCAACGAGAAAAGGTAAATTTCCCCTACTGCCATTTTGAATTTTAATATCCAATATGGCGGCGACTATACAATCCAGCATGGCGGCAACAGCGAATACAAATTGGAGAGTTTTTTTCTGTTATTCCTTTTTTTTTGGTTATTTGAAATTTTTTAGCCCCCGAAGATTGTTTGTTTGTTTTTTGCAGGTACCCTATGGTCACTACTTCAGTACCATGGACCCTAAATTACATCAGATGTCATAAGTGAATGTATTAGAAAAAATTAGTTACAATTTTAGTAAAATTAGTTCACATGATGGAACGGTTAGTTTGGTAGAAATGTGAGTTAAGTTTATATTTTGTTGGTAAGACCTAGCTAGTTTTTTGGAGTTTAAAAAGAGAGCTTAGAAATAGAGCGGAAATATTTACTTGGGGCTTAAAAAAGAAAACTCGGAAATATATAGAAAGGCTCAAGTAGTAATGATATAAGTGGCAGGAAGCATGCCAGAGTAAAATATCTAAAGAAAGACGGTAGTCCTTGAGGATATAAACAATTTTGAGGGGAACTCTACAATTTTGGTAGATTGGGGATTGAAGGGTCTTGAATCTTTGGCAGATGGGGGATTGAAGGTTCCTGAGCAGGAAGTCGTATTTGAAGGCAGTATAAACTTAATACATGCCCAAAACTTCAGATTGGCTTTACAATATGCGATATGCTCAGAAGACGGTATTGCTGAAAAGCTAGGTTCGAAGTCTAACTTCCCGCCATTTTTTAAATTTGCCACTTGGTGAGCAATTGAGGTGTGCAGATTTTGTCAGTACGTCTGCCCGATGATTTCTTAAGAAAACTACATGAACAGGAACCTATTGAAGGGTTTAATTATTATTGAACAAAATATATGAGTAGCACATGTGTTCCAAGACGGGCTTGCTCTTTATACCTCTAATGGCTGGGATTGCAGCGAGCGTATCAGTAAAGATAAAAATATTGCTAGAACTTTTTCTTTGATGGGCATTAAAAGTGACTTATATTATTAATGGAAACTATGGTAGCCCAAAATTCGATAAAACTTTGTAATAGGCTAAAGCCACATAAGTTTCAATTGACCTCAAAAACCGGGACTATGCGAAGCAAAGAATCTGATATTCATGCAAACGTCGGACGTTATATGCATAAAGCCATAAGATCATCCAGAACGTCGGACGTTCGCTGACTTGGCTCATGAACGAATTCCAGATTTGGTGAAGAAACCATCTTCAGTGACGAAACGGAGTTTTGGATGAATGGCTACGTAAATGGATCTGGGATTGAAAGTTATAACAACAGTTCCTGGAGCTTTTTTTTTGCATTCAGAAATACTTACTGTCTCGTGTGGATTTTGTTCGGAGGCGGCATCATCAGGCTATACTGCTTTCGAAATGATAGTCACGCGACGGCAATTGTCAATGGCGACAGGTATCGAGTGATGATAACAGATTTTTTTATTATCTTAACTGAACAATATGCACTTTGAGAAAATTTATTTCTAACAGCACAGTACGATTTGATACTTAGCAATAGAAAGAAGGGACGAAGTTTCCATGTTGCGTTATTTAGGGACATGCGATCGGCTGGCCGCTAGGATCATGCTATTTAACGCCCCTAGAATACTTTCCAAGCTAGAGAACTACATCATTGAAACCATCGGTAAAAACTGCATGACTTGGTCACATTTCTTTGTGTCCTTACGGAACGGCCGTCAGGCATTACTTCGTGGGTCAGGGATTAAACGAAATCACTAGTCTGGTAAATTGTTACTTCCGTTTTTTTCACGCTGATCCAGACGGAGTCTTTTTAGGATCACTATCGCAAGGACATCCAAGCCGTCCTCGAGTCCAACATGAGAGCCACGACATTCTCTATTGTCAGGGACCTACCTGCGCCCTTCTGTGCCTCTGCTCTTTCAGCATGGAATTGGGTGCAGTAAAATAAACACGTGTCCTACGCTCTCTACCATTCCATCGCAAGGAGGGCATATTGGGCTAGAATCAAATTTAAAGTGGTATTGGTTAGCCCGAAAATATCGGCGTCCCGCCAAAAATTGGGATAGGAAGTAGCCAAAATTACCATTGCGGCATTATCC
Source organism: Atherix ibis (assembly GCA_958298945.1). Taxonomy (NCBI): domain Eukaryota; kingdom Metazoa; phylum Arthropoda; class Insecta; order Diptera; family Athericidae; genus Atherix; species Atherix ibis. The sequence goes on from OY282610.1 coordinate 4,257,994, forward strand.
CAATGATTTTGCCAACTCCTCTTGGACTCTTCTCTTTCCACCATACGATCCTCGGATCGTGCCCAAGCGGTACGATCAGTATAATTCCGGCTACAACACAAATGGCCTCGTATGACACCGTTAGGAATGTGCAAGCCACTCTCAATGCGCTCCGGCTGTAGACGGAGATAACTCCACGTATGAAGGTTGCTCTAATCAACGCATCCGCCCAAATTGGTGTAGCATTACAGCAGGACTGACCCGACCACGGTCATCAACAGGGTCTTCTAACTCTGCCTAGACCCTCCAAGATTCGCCATTAAGCGCGCCAGTGCCATCATTATCGCCTCAACCTTCCCACCAACGCATAATAGGTGTTCCTAAAATCGCAGCCTCACGTCAATCATCACTCCTAGGTACTCCTGGAGATGGTCCTGAAATCACCTAAGATTATACTCTTTCTACTCTGCCTGCTCGTCATAAGGCCTCCTTCCGTCTTCAGGAGACCAGCTGCCAGGAGCCAACTTCGAACTGATGCAATAGTCTCATTACAAATCTGTTCGGCTGGTGGATGTGTGTGCGTATGTGTTTTTTTTATGTTTAGACTAATGAGGTACAGGGGGAAACCTTCGAAAGATACTCGCCTGGAAATGTTTCCTGCAAGACGAGTTATGCGGGACTTTTACCTAGCTAAAACCTAACCTGCACCTCTAGCGTTGCTCCCGGAACGGTGGTTCCCCGGCGGCACTCTTTGTAAATACTACTTCGCCGGGGCGTTCTTATTTGATGCTACTGCTGTCCCGATGTTATGACGCCTCGCGGCCTATTCTTCGTACGTTGTGTGGAGATCCTTGATAATGGATTCCGCTTACTCTGCAATTCTGTTCCAAGCCGATTGACTATGTTTTCTGGACTGATGGAACGGTCCAGATTTCTCTGCAGTTCTGCCCGTGTCCCCTCGTAGAGGGGGCACTGGAAGAACACGTGTTCTGCGTCTTCGATCACATCGCGGCAATGATGACAGTTTGGGGCGTCAGTTCTCTTGAATCTGTGCAAGTATGCCCGAAAGCATCCCGACTTCACCGTGCCCGATGTAATACCCGACTTCACCGTGCAGGCGAGTGACCCATTTGGTAACATCTGGGATCAGCAGATGAGTCCACCGACCCTTCGTCAAGTTGTCCCATTTCTCTTGCCAGAGGCGAAGACTCTCGGGTCTCTCCTCTTCACAGAGGACCTTTCGCAGCTCTTCCTTCTTCCTACGATGTTGGCGTTCCCACTCTCCTGCCAGGGTGTCGATGGGTGGGCATGATGCCACGACGTTGACCGCATCGTGTGATACCGTTCGGTATGCTGACGCCACACTATGTGTGTGTGTGCGTATGTGTGTGTGTGCGTATGTGTGTGTGCTTATTTAAATTTTAAATTGAAAAATGTGCAATAGAGAAATTTGGAAATATTTCGATTAATTTTCTTTTCCGATAGTATTTAATAGGTTTCTGTTGTTCAATACTAGATGCCAGATCGATCAGATTAGATTTTAATTGTATGGATTATTATTATAGGATTCCCTGTGTGGATTATTTACAGTGTACGGAATAAACGGTTGAAATTGGATAGTTGTTCCAGGTGGTTAGACGGTGGTGGAGGTATTTGCTTTTAATAGATTCTATTTTTTTAGTAGAGTACGAGTATACCGTCATCATCCATATTCGCCTCATCATCATCGTCGGCCATCAAGATCATCTGCCACATAAAATCGGTAGTGGTACCAACTGTCAAAAATGATCATGGGGCTCCTTATTCGTACTTTTTCTCTTCAACTATTTTTATGTTGTTTATTAAATTTCTCCACTCCTATCCCACCATCCTCTTCTAACAATTAATAATATTTTATATTTTAACTTTATATCATCTTGTTTTCATTAGTATTGCTTTTTTATTTAAAAAAAAAATGTTTAAATAACATTCAAAACCGATATTTTTCTTATTCCAATTTGAATCGTTTTTTTTTTTTTGGTTTTATGTTTTTATATTTTTTTTTTTTTTATTGCAAATAATAATCTACGCTCGCATTTAGATTTTTATCTAAAATCATTTGTGGATTTTCATCTTTTATATATGAACATTTTTGTCAATTTTTTTTTTTTTGCTTTTGAATATTTTTTCGTTAAATCTTTAGTGTAGGTTAGAAAAGTATCTAATTGAAGATTACTATTTTGGTGGTAGATGAGGTCTTAAAAATTTTTGTACAAATTTTATTGTGTACATCGAAAATTTATTTTCGATTTTATTTTAAATGGAATTTTAGCCTATCTGCAAAGATGGAGGATGGCCACATGCTATGGGAGAGGAGTTTTATAAAGAAAATTGGTAATAGAGAAGGCGGTAAAGAATCATCATTTAAAATTCATATTTGTATTTATACAAAAAAAAAAAAATTTCAAATTTATTTGTAGTCTGATTAGACAATTTTTGGGTTTATTATTTAGTAAATTCTAATAGTAAACGGTTATCCAAATTACGCATTGAAAACTTAAATGAAATCACCTAGAAAAAAAAATCAGCATACAAAATATGTTGTTACAGCGCTACCATTCGGCGTATTGATTGCAAATTTTTCTCAAAATAATTTAAATAATAAAAATGGCAAATTTTTATCTAAATAAATATAAATTTATTATTAATAAATATTGAACAAATATAAAATAATAAATTTTTATTTTTTTAACTAAGAAACTGGATAATCATCTTCGAAAAACTCAGCATACAAAATAGATTATTCTAGCTATCATTTTAAAAAAAAATTATTTAAAAAAAATTAATTTGTATAAAATGGCATATATAAGTCTAAATAAATGCTTTTATATTATTTATATATATTTAATAATTATTAAATGGCAAGTCTTTATTTATTTAACTAATAAAATGGATAATCCTTTTTTTTGCGTATTTCGAAAATAGGAATTTTCAGTAAATTAATTTTGGTTTTTTTCTTTTTCAATTATTTTTTGCTATATTTTTAAAAATAATACAAAAATATTAATTTTGATTGTATTTTTTTTTTTTTTGGTTATAGTATTTCTTACCTGCCCTCTACCCCTTCATCCCTTCTCCACTTAAAATATTTCATCAAATTTGAAAATGTCGTCAAAATTTTTGTTGGCTAGCAAAAAAAAAACAATCAAAAACAAAAATCGAAAATCTTCACGTTAATGTGTATAGAAAAGTGTCCACTTCTAAAAAATATTCTCAAATGAATTAAAAAATAAACGAGTGGACGATGAGCAATGAACGATGGAGAGCCGCCGATCGATTCACTTTGAATAAATTCTTGCATTTTCGAATTAGTATTCAATCGATACCATTGGGGAACCTTATCAGATGAAATGTTAATAAAGTTTCTTAAAATTTTACCTGTCTTACTATATTTTTCACTGCCCTCTGTCGACATCCTTATATGAATATTTAGTTCTATCGCTTCGGTCGGTGTTTAGCTCCCCCTCTTTGTGTGCTGTTATTCGTTATTGATAATATCTTAATAAGAAAAAAAAACTACAAAATTTCAATTATTTTCGAATTTTCAAATAGTTAAAAAATACAAATTTTTTGTGATGTTAATTAATATTTAAAAAAAAAAACTTCAAAATCTTAGTTTGTGTTAGCTTATCAAAGTCATAATCGTAATAAGAATTTTTATAAGCAAACACAAGGTGATCAAAGTCGGCCATTTTTTTTTTTTTGATGCATTACAATCGACAAAATTACTAATGGAAAAACAATAAAAATTGCGGCTCACGTGAAATTATATAAAAAATCTTCTCTAATTTCTAGCATATTGGATTCGGTAAGAAAAATAAAAGACAATATCGAAATTTTTGCCAAAAAACACTAAACGTTTTGTGTATGTAGTTGCTCAGATCCACTGTTGCCAATTTTTAGAAGACAAAATAACTCTTCAAATTCTTCGTTTTTATTCAGTTTGCCACGTTTAGAAAATGGGCATAAAAAAATTAATTTTTTTAAAAAATTACCCAAAATAAAGTGTTTTGAAAATCAAAAATTTGGTTTTCACATTTCAAAATTGTTTTTTTTTATATTATTCCGAAATTTATTTGTGCTCTCTTTTTGTTATTCTAGTACATTCTTCTTTTTGAGATTTTGTTCTTTTTTGGACGCTTTTTTTCTGACTTTTTATGAAAAAACTATTATTTTTGCACTAAGATGATTCTTGGATTATGAATAAAAGATGGCCGACTATAAACAAAAGCCAGTCTCTATATGACCTCTAAAAACTTCCCTTTTTTTGGTTCTAGTACATATTTTCCCTCTTTCTTCCTTTTTTTTTTTTTTGTGTCTTCTTTTTATTCTTACTTTTTATAAAAGATATTATTTTTCCACTAAGGAGATACTTTGAATATGGAAAAAGATGGCAATCTAGCAGATTAACATCGAACAGAAATTTTCATTTTTTTTTCTTCTAGTACATTTTATATGCTTTTCTTTTTTTAAAAATATAAAATTATGGCGCTTGCTCTTTTTTATTGCTTTTTTTTAAATTATTTTTTTATTCATAAGAAAACGATCAACTTTTTTCTAAGTACACGTATTAACAAAAAAAAATTCTAAATTTTTTTGTAAAAGAACTTCAAGTTTTATGCAATTGCTCATTTGCATTGTTGCCAATTTTATGGACACAAAATAACTTTCTAAACTGTTCAATTTTACACGTTTTGAAAGTGATTTAAAAATTAATTTAACAGAAAACTACCAAAAAAAAAAAAATAATAATTTCGAAATAAACAAATTGTCTTGTCACGTTTTTTATTTTAAATTATTTATTAAATCGAAAATTTAGATTTTTCTCCTCTTCTTTTTTCTTTTGGAGTTTTTGTTTTTTTGCGTCTCTTTTTTCTGATTTTCTTTAAAAATATTGTATTATTTTTGTACTAAGAAGCTTCTTGGAATATGAAAAAAGATGGCAATCTAGCTAATTAATATCAAATAAAAATTTTAATTTTTTTCTTTTAGTACATTTCACTTTTTCTCTTTTACCTCTTCAAATTGGTTATTTTTGTTCTATTTTAAACGTTTCGAAATAAAAGATAAAAATTATTATGTATAAAGATTACTTAAAAAAATAGAAATTCTGTTCCCTCAATTTTTTTTTTTATTATTTATTAAATTCAAAATTTTGATTTGCTCTTTTTCTGTTATTCTAGTACATAATCTGCTACTCTCATTTTTCTTTTGTAGTTTTCATTGTTTTTGTGGTTCTTTTACAGAAGTAAGATTATCGGCTATAAAAGCTCCAGTATCAGCATTACCTCTAATGACATCTGAAAAATTATTAACAAACCAATCTTTCCATTTTTTTCTCTTCTAGTACATTTTTTTTTTAAATTTCGCTTTTTGGCCAATAGCCTTTTATTATTGTTTTATCCTTTCTTCTCTTTAATAAAATTTAAAAACTTTTTTTTTACAATGCAATTAAATTTAAAAAAAAAATACAATTGAAAAAATTATTTTTTCAAACTCAATTGTTGGTGGATAAGGGAAGAAAAATCCTGTTCCTTTAAAAATATTTCGACAAAAAACAATTTTTTCTTTGGAATAAATTTCTTAAAACATGGAATTTTATGTCAGTTAAAGCCTATCGAAATTGGGAATATCTTATATGATTTTTAAGGATTTTTCAAAACTATTGACAGAAATCCATCAACAAAATCTAGACATCACATTAAGTTGGATTTTGTTAAGAAATAATTTTTTTCAAAAAAAAATCCAAAGGTCCTTGCAAAAATAAAAAAATAAAAAATATTTCAAGTTTTCAAAATTTAAAAAGGAAGGTAAAAAAACAAGAAAAAAATCCCTTATATAATATGCAAAATAGCAAGGACATTATTTATTCGAAATCGAATTGTTATTAGAACGGTTGTGCCGTATTTTTGGACCTCGGGATTCACGAAGGTTCCTATAACAGCGTCTTAGCGATTGCTGGGATTATTATTGTATTTTTTTTTTCACTTCTTTTTGCTGTAAATCACATGTACTCTCTGGTCTTTACTTATGCTCAAAGTAGTTGTAGATCTTCTATTTGGGAAATATTTACTGCCTGCACTACTTCCCCTATTGGCATATTCAAATGTGGTCTTTGGAAATCCATGGAAAGTAAGGTCTTTTTATGCCCATATGAAAGCGCGGATGTTGCTTTGCTGCATGTGTGCCTATCTAATTACGTAGGTATCATATGTGTGTGTGTAGGTATGCAGGTATTTGGATTGCTTAGTATTTAAGTATGTACATAGACCCGACGATTGTACTCATCGTTTTCGGTTTGGGTTAGGTTAGGCAACATTGTTCGTTATGGAAAACAAGGCGGAATAACGTTGCGGCAGCATTACATGTCCTCGAATGCGCGGCAACTCTCTGCCGACCTACCTTCCGCACTCATTGTACCCATCATCATATCATCGTCGTCGTCGTCATCATCGTTCATAATAATCGAAAATATGTGCCTCGATGCCAACTTAAAAATGAATCGTAATTTACATAAAATTGTATGAAATTTTTTTCCAACCCCGCATGTGATTTCTCTTCTCCCTTATGCAAAAGATTTTTTCATATTTAGCCCTTTTTTTCATCATACCTAAAGTCTAAAATCCAACCTATCCATTCCGTTCAGGTATAATTTTGCTGGTTTTTTACATATATTTTTTTTTTTGTTCTTTGGTTTATTCTGTTCCGTTCTTGTTGATTTGATTGTTTCGCCGGCATTTCCATATTTCGTATTCATAATTTTTAATGTTCAGGACTAAACAAAACTGAATATTTTTCTTCTTCTTCTTCTTCTTCTTATCTTTGTATAAATGCAATTTTTTTTTTATTAACTAATATAAATGAGTACCGATCATAGTGAATATCTTGAATTCTGTTGAAAGTTTTCTGTACAATCTACGAAATCGCTCTCGAAATTTTTGATTTGATTTTTAATATTTTATGAAAATTCTTTCTATTATTAAATGTTTGTTATTATACGAGTATTTGTAATAAATTCTAATGAATTATGATTAAAAATGAAAATATATTCAAATTATTTTGTAGGGTCTCTAATAATTAGAACTTATTTTTTCAATAGCATTAAAATTGTGCTATTTTGTTAGTTTGGTCATTCAGTTTTTTCAACATAACATATTTACAGTAGGATGCTTACCATTTGTTATTATGTCTTCAATTTTGCTAAAAAAAAAAAATATTCAGAAAAAATCATCTCGTACGAAACTCATTTTCACTAAGACGGGCATTTGAATATTCAAAAAGCAATTATTGACCAACAATTCTATATATCGACAGTCACTGACCGTATAGTGCGTTTAATGGGTCATAGGCACCATTGGTCCGTCCGTATTTTTTCCACTGCTACTGTCAATGAACTACCCTACACTGGCATGTTAATTAACTTTTTATAGCATTTTTTTTAATGACTATTCGATGTCGTTGACTTGTGATTTCAACAGGACGGTACAATATGCCATACTGGCCAAAGAAATAATCGATTTATTGAAAATGGACGTCTAATTTCGCCAAAAAGGCCAATATTAATTAGCTACCAAGTTTATGTGACGAACATAGTCATAGTCATGGTAAACATTAGCCCAATAATTATTATTATTTACAAATGGTTAAATCTCTTTCAAATATATTGTATCAACAAAAATTAAATGAAAAAGTTTCTATTTGTTTACAATTTAACTAAGCAATAATTAAAAATTAATTTTGAAGAAAAAAATCTTATTTTAGAATGTTTAATTGTGCATTAAATTATGATTAAATATTTTGAAAAAAAAAACAAAAAAAAAACAGAAAATATTATTAGAAAATTCTTCGTTAGAAAAATCTGGGTTTTTTGTTGTTGTTAAAGGAACAGATTTTTGAATATTGAATAAAGTACTTTCACCGCCAATATTTTTTATTAAAAAAAAATAGCATACTTAAAAAAAAATCATCTTAATTACTGGGCATAATAAGAACAAATTGAAATCGATTCAAAAATTTCCTGTATAAAATTTCGAAATAAAATAAAATAAATGAAAATTAATTTTGCTTACGAAAAATACTTAGTTTAACAGAAAAAACTTTGTGCATCCTTAAACATCAAAAGGATCATAAATTTCATAACTATTACCTCTTGCTGCCAAGAAGTCATAGCTTTCCATCCATTTTAAATATATTTTTTCCATTTTTTTTTAAAAATGTTGAAAATATTTTAAAAAAAAAAAAATTTTTTTTAAAACTTTTACTTTTTCAAAAAAAGAACAAAGTAAATTTTTTTTAAAAATATTCCAACAAGAAGAAAAAATTGTTTTTCAAACGTCTTTTTTTTTTAAAGAAAACTAAATAAACTTTGAAAATATTCTTTTAAAAATATTATAAAAAAATATTTTCGGGTAAAAAAAAATCGATTTTTGAATTATTCCCTAAAAAAAAACAACAAGTTTTTAACCTATTAAAACTTTCTAAAGAAAAACATAAAAAATTTTTATTTTTCTATCAAAAAAAAGAAAGTTATTTTATAAAAAAAAATATTCGTAAATATTCAATTAGCCTTTTTTTTTTATTAAACCACCCCCCGTCACCCTCTCTTCCCCTCTCCCAAAATTCGGAACCATTTTTTTTAAATTAAATTTTTGAAGAACTTAATAAAAAAAATTTACCAAAAAAGAACTTTTTTTTTTTGACAAAGACAAAAACAAAAAATTCTCAATTTATAATTTAAAATTTTTTATTAAGAAACAAAACCTCTCCTTTTGGACCAAACCACCTTTCCTTCCCCCGCACCCCACTCACGATAAAATCCAATTTTTAAAATTTCATAAAAGAGAATTTATTTGGGGAAAAAAAAAACAAATAAAAACAATATTCTGAAAAAAAAAACAAAAAATAAAAACAAAAAATAAAAGGAACGCAACGCATTGGAATTTTTTTTTTAAATGGCGTTCAAGAAAAATGGCTGAAGTTTAAGCGTGGCTGTTTATTTTCTATTTTTTATGTTTTTTTTTCTATTTTTTGTTTGTTTGTGGGAAAAATACTTCTCTCAATTAGGTATCCTTTTAGATTGTTTCCCTATTAATTTACATAAACATAATAATTGAAAAGAAAATGTTTAAAAATAAAAATCGAAACATTTTCGTTAAAAATGAACCAAAAAAAAAAAGTGGGAAAAAAGAGAGCATAAAAAAAATTCTAAAACAGGATTAAATTTTTCTTAATAAAATTTATGCATGCTGACTGAAATGAACTTGGAACATTAACAATAGGAACAACAACAACTAATATGAAAATATTGGTGCCAGTGACGGCAGCAAAAGAATCAGCGACAGGAGCATTTTTTTCAAAAAACTGTTTCGATTTGATGAAAAGTTCAGATGCGCAAAAAAAATACAATAAAAACCGAATAAATAATTTTTTTATCAAACTAATTCTTGTAGAAACTACCAGAAATTTGTGGACCAAAAATAAAAAATTATCAACAAAAGTTGCTATTGAAAAAAAAGGATTTTTTAAATATTCTAAAAATGTCCGTTTTCCTTATTAATATTTTAATTTATAAGTTTTTTTTTTTTTTTACTAAAAACGTTAGTAAATTGATATTTTCAGCATATGCAGACTAGTTTTTTTTAGTCGTATAGGAGTGGTACGGTTATTATTATCCTTGAATTGATATTGCATTAGTTTAAGTGAGTGTTACAAATACAATTGAAGTGATGGTGATAGATTATGTTGATGGTCTTAACGTAACGAGTACCAGGATCAGATCATATTTACAACAATATTTTTGGCCGAATTTAAAAAGGGGTGAATATGCAAATTAGGATAAGCTGAGACTATGATATGGAATATGGAATAGCAAAATTACAATTGAGAGGAAAATTCATCATTGAGAAAAGTTGAACTAACAAAAAAAAAAAAAGAAAACTGTAAAAACTACAAAATTAAACAAGGAATAATGTTCGAATAGAGTCGGAGGAATAGTTTTCGTTAGGTTCGAAAGGATGAACGTTTCACTTTGTATTTGGGAATATCACCATTTCTGTCCAACGTCGACTTCATTTGCATTTGAAACAATTTTTACCCCATTTTTCATATTTTTTCCATTATGATTCGGCTTCTTTTGTATGTGTTTACGTCATTTGTCATGTTGTGTCAAAAAAAAGAAAAGGAAAACGTACAAAAACTGATCAGACGAGTTCCACTTTCCGATTGTTCCAAAAATTAGAGAGAAAAAAAACGAAATTTATGGAAACTAATTCAAAATTATTTTTACATTTGCTCTCTCTCTCTCTCTGTCTTTCTCGTTTTTAAACATTTTCCATTCCCCTGTTAAAAAGTGGATTGAAAACGCAAACGCAAAATATTAAAAATAGAAATTAGAGAATGTTTAAAAAAAAAGTTTTAAATATAAAAGAACATTTTAAAATTGAGAGAAAATTCTAGAAATGGAAGAAAATTTTGAAAATATTGGCAAAATTTTAAAATAAGGGAAAATTTTAGAAATAAAGGAAAATTTTAAAACCAATAAAAAATTTTTGAAATAAAAAAAATGTTGAAAATAGTAAAAAGTTTAAAAAGAAAAAATTTGGATATGATAGAAAATTGTGGGAATAATAAAAAAATTTGGATATAAAAGAAAATTTTAGAAAAGAGACATAATTTTGGAAGTAGGAGTAAATTTTAGAAATTAACTAAAATTTTGGAAATAATAGAAAATTTTGGAAATGGGAAAAATTTGTTGGAGTGAGACGACATTTTGAAAATAAGGAAAAAAAATTGGAGGTAGTAGAAAATTTATTAAAAAAATTTTGGGATAATTGAAAATTTTGGAGATAAGAGAAAATTTTGAAAATTAGAGAAAATTTTAGAAATAATAGAAAATTTCGAAAACATGAGAAAATTTTGGAAATTATAGAAAATGAAAAAAATATTTTCTGCAAAAAAAAATCAGAAGAAAATTTAACAACAAACAATTTTTTTTCGCACATGAAAATGCTTATCAAAAAATGCATTTAAGAAAAGAAAGCGTACGCGATGAAATGTGTGACGCACGTTCTAAAATGAAGGGAAAAACCCGTAGTGCCTTTTTTCCCATTTTAAGTTTAGTTTTAATGAAAAAAATATTTAAATAAAAAAGAAAAATGATAGAAAATACCTGTTAAAGAAGAAGAAGCAAAATAACGAAAGGAATTTTATGGGAATTTCACGTGCGGCATAATTTGTAGTTAAACATACGTGCGTGCGTACTTGAACGTTTTACGCCGTTTCGGTACCGTCCGTTCAAAGGAAATCATTTCTTTTACGCGTGTCGCTGTCGTTTCTCCTGCGTTACATTAAGTATGCTCGATTGTGTTTAGGTTTTTGTGTGTACTTTTCCACTATAAAATAAGTTAAAAAATATATATTTAGGAACTACTTTTTTTAATTTCAAAATAAAAAAATTCTAAGCAAAACAAATGGCAAAAATGTTCCACTTTTCAATTTTTCGCAAAAAAGTGTAAATTTTTAAAACAAATTTCCTTAATTTCTTCATATCATTTTTTTATTTTTGTATTTTTTTAAGCAATTTATATATTTTTGTACAAATTATTTTGGCTTTATTACCTTTAAAAAAAATTAACAACATCTTTAGGCGGTAAAAAATAAAAATTATTAAAAAAGGATCAATTTTAATTTTTTCTAATTGTTTTTTTTCAGTTTTTTTTTTAATAAAAATTATAGAATTTTTATTCATTATTTCATTAACCCAAACCGCCCCCCTCCCCTCATCTATTAATGTAAATTTTTCATCTTCTGTCAGAAAATCAAATCGAAACCAATTCAATTTTTCGATTATTCGCCTAAAAGTGTAATTTTTAAAAATAAACAGAATTAATTTTTTTAAAATATTTTAAGGAATATTTATTAAAAGAAAATAAATTGTATTAAATTTTCGTAATTTTTTATTAAAAAGAAAGGAAAAAAAGCAAAACGAATGGCAGAAAAAGATTCACTTTTTTAAATTTTTGCTAAAAATATAAATTTTTAAAAAGATCTTAAATAATTTTTTTAAGCTTTCTTTTAAGAAAAATAATTTGTGCGAAATAAAAAAAATCCCAACGAAACGAATGGGAAAAAAAGTTCCACAAATTTGATTTTTCACTAAAAAGTGTAGTTTCTAAACCTAAAAATTAATGTTTTTTTTATTTTTTTTTATTTTATAAGTGATTTTTTTTATGAAAATAATTTATTGAATTTTTGTTTTTGTTTTTAAAACACAAAGAATGGCAGAAAAAGTTCCACTTAAATAAATTTTAAAGAGTTTTTAAATATTTTTTTAAGACTTTTTTTTGAGAAAAATAATTTGTGCATAATTTTCAAAATTTTTGAATAATAGAAAAAGAAAAAAAATCCAAACAAAACGAATGGCAAAAAAGGTTCCACTTTTCTATAATTCCCTTAAAAGTATAATTTTTGAATAATGAACTTAATTAATTTTTTTAAATATTTTTTTATATTTTTTAAAAAAATAATTTGTGCCCAGTTTTCATTATTTTTGTATAATAAAAAAAATACAAACAAAACGAATGGGAAAAAAGCTTTTAAAACTCAACTTAATTAATTTTTTTAAATTTTTTTTAGAGGAATTTTATATTTTTGAAAATTAATTTGTTTCCATAATTTTTGAATAAAAGAAAAGAAAATAATTCAAACAAAACGAACGGCAGAAAAGGGTCCACTTTCGTTTAATTACTAAAAAGTGTTACTTTTTAAAAATGATCTTAATTAATTTTTTTAAATATTTTTTTAAGCGATTTGTTCTTTTTTTTGAAAAATACTTTTTGTATAAATTTTCATTTTATGTTTGTTGTAATATTTTTTTCCATCAAAAATATAATAAAAAATCCTTAGTAGAAAACGAATGGAGATCTTTTGTCTCCTTTAGTATCCTGATTTAAATATTCTTTATATTCTATCAGGAAAGTTTGTCCAAAAAAGAAATAAAATTATAACAAACGAGCTACGACCGAAACTATTGGATTTTTTCTACTATTTTCCGAGAAAATAAATTACTTTTTAAGAAAAAAACCAGAAATTTTTACAATTTTCTATAATTTTTTATAGGAAAAAAAATGTTTGTTATCCCAATTTTTTGTTGTATTTTTAATATTTTTGGTAATTTTTATTTTTATTTGTTTTCCCCACAGAAGAAAATTTTTCCGCTAGGCAAAAGTACTGCATTTTTGGATTCTTCTTTTCAAAAATGTACTTAAATTAAAAGGATTACAATTTTTGGAAATTTTTTGTTTACTTTTTTAAAAAACCCATTTTTAATCCCTTATGATTTTATAGGGAATTTTTTTTTGTTTTTATAATTATGATTTTCACAAAAAAAAGACATGAAATAAATAAGCTCAGAGTAAAAATAATTGAACTTTCCAATATTCTATGAAAAACTGAAATTTATTAACATTGAAGAGATTTGCGTTTTTTTTTTATTTTCCTTTATAATTATGAAAAAAATATTTAACTAAATTATAAAACTAAATTTTTTACTGTAAGAAAAAAAAACCGACACAAAAACCAATTCTTAGAGTAAAAATGAATCTAATAAAAAATCTAAAAATTAAATAAAATTAATTAAAAAAAAAAACGGGAAAAAATTGGGGAAAAAAGCCAAATTAAAAACAGGATAAAATCCTTTGAAAAATTAAAAGGACCATCAATTTTTTTCGTCGCTGTTTTTCATTTACAAATGCTGCCAGGAGGAGGATATCGTTAAGGATTGACTGTGAATTATCACAAACGCCGCAGATGTGTGATTTATGCAAATTAGCTATAAAAATTGTAGATATTTTTTTTGTTTTGTTGTTGCTTGTGAATATTTATTCAACTATTATGTGCGTATATAATAAATAGACCTATGCGTGTAGTTTATATCCTTTTTGTATACTATTTTTTGTTGTTGTTGGTATTGTTGCTCGTTTTTGTATAATGTTATGAAGGGTCTTTTTACTGAAATTTTCTTCCCCTTTTCGGCAGTTGTAAAAAATCCGTCTTCATTTTTTAGATAGAATTTTTACATACACACACACACACACAGAAAATTATAATGCAAAAAAAAATTAATCATTTTTTTCAAAAAAAAATCTGAATTTGCCAAAGACGGAAAAAGGATTTTTACATAATTTTTTCAAACATTAAAAAAATTTTATCATTGGCATAAGAAATAAAAGCGCTTCTATTGGGATAACCCCCCCCCCCCCCCCCTTTTCCCCACCCCGCATACACTATTTTATTTTTATTGTAGACAGGAGGAAGTTTAATTGGAAAATTAAATAAATTTTTTTTCTAAAAGTAAAACAAAAATGAACTTACGCACTCGATATTTTAAAAATGGCGTCCAACTAGTATGGCTGTCTGCCATATTAAGTGCCTTTTTAGGTAATTTTTTTATTATTAAAAGAAAAAAAATAACTGATACCAACCAAAAAAAAAAATAGGATGGAAAAGAGCAAAAAAACACTGAAAAAGGATTCAATTTTTCGTAATAAAATTAATGCGTGCTGACTGAAATGTTGATGACAGTGACGGCACCAGCATAATCAGCGACAGGAGCATTAGGGGCACGGCATGATCTAGCAGAACAGATGTAAAAAAAACTATTTCGATTTGGATTAAAAGAGATTTAAAATACAAAAGAAAAACATTCATAATTAAATAAATAATTTTGTTTTGAACTCAAATATATTCTCGTTAAAATTGTCAACAATTTATGAAGCCGAAATTTTTTTTTTAATTTTTAAATTTAATTAATAAAAAAATTAAAATTTTTCTAAAAATTAGAATTTTGAATTTTTAGTTTTAAATAATTTGTTTGGTGATAAATACGAGTATTTGCACAAAAGCGGATGTGCTTTTGCAAAATTAATGAAAGTTAAGAAAATCAGTTGGAAAATTGAAATTGGATCCGCTTAAGTTGAAGTTGGGTGGCTTCGATTGGAGTTGAGTAGGTGTGCGTCCCCATGAAAATGGTACAGACAAAATTTGTATTTTTGTATTGTATTGCAGGAACCACACATTTAAGAACTACAATATAATCACAGTCGATTAGGTATTGTAGAAACGATCGTCTCAAACGATATGGGATAGTCAAGACGCATATACGATTGCCCAGGGTACTTAGCATTGAAGGGCGCTTATAAGACGACAGATATTCTACGAAATATGCGTACAGTACTCAAATCTTCGCGGGTCTCATCTTATTCTTTTGTGGCATGCTCTCTGTATCGCCCACCTTTGTCTCCTCTTTTCCATATCAATTCTCTTAACTGGATGCATTAATAGCGTTCGTATTCAAAATAACAATCGACTGTCATGATTACCAAACCGAATTGCATTAAATTCGATTGCATTGCATCTTCGTCTTGTCCTCTTCTCATTCGAAATGCAAATACTTAATTGCATTGAATTTAAAATGAAAATAGAAATAAGAAAAAGATTTTCTGTTTTCTTCATTTTATAATTTAGACAATGAATACCGAAAAAAATGTATTCTTATCCTTTATAAAAATAGTATTTTTGCACTTGGACAAGGACCACATTTATAATTATTAGCTCAAAGATCAATACTATTTTATGCATAAATATTTTTAATTTTTTTTTTTTTGCGGAATATTACTCTTAGTTTGGGATCTTATATTAGAGAGTAAAAGTGCTATGCAGTCATAATAATTGTCCCAACCAGGCGATATTTAAATGTCGTTTTTTCTTCTTTTTTTACAAAAATCATTCTTTTATCGACATTGACAAATTAACAAACAAACAGAAATTGCTCCGAGTCCAAATTTTGCTTGTTAATCGGCCATATTTACTTTGCACAATTATTCGTCCAAAATATTATTGTTCAGTAAAAATTAAAAAAAAAATCTTTAAACAAGTTTTATGTATTTGTAAGGGTATAGGGTCCTAAAAATAATCGGCGTTGAGCTTTAAGGTCTACAAATTATTTATAGGAAAATTAGAATAAGCGTTAGGGTCTCAGAAATATAAAAAAAATGTCAGAAAATAATGTTTTTGAAGCCTCAAAGATCATTTTGATAACTACGGGTCCTAAAGATATTACAAAAATAATATTTTCTATGGCTTCGAGGCAATTTAATGTCTAAGCATGTGATCTAAATAATATTTTAAAATAGCCTTTACTTGAAGTTTTTTAAAATTATAGGTTTTAAAGTTTATGACTATATATCTAATTTGAGGTCTTGTTTTTATCTAAGAGTTTAAAACATATCCAAAAACGATTTTTAACGTACCTTAAAAATTTTATCCCTTTTTCAAATTTTAATAATATTCAATAATTGTTAGGAAAATTTTGAAAAAATCGAAAATATTATAAAATCGAACAAAATAATTTTGAGGTCTTAAATTATTGTAAGAATTTTTTGAAAATGTTTTTTTTTTTTTTTTTTTTTTTTGTAATTAGTTAAAAGAAAAAATTATTTGCAAATTTTATGTTTTAAGATATCAAAATATTGTGTTTTAAATGGTCTTAAAAATATCCAATTTTAAGGTCTTAAAATATCAAATTTTATTAGAAAAATATGTTTTTATCATAATTTTAGACCTAAACTTTATAAAAAAAATGTGGGAGTAAACACCAATCGGCATCTCTCCAACTAACGGAAGTTAGATTGCTCTAGAAAATCTCTAGAATATTGTCTCTTAAGTCTCCCTCGAGTGTTTCTGGGAAGGGCAGTATAGGACAATTCTCTTATAAGTGGATTATGATGATAGGATAAACGGGACTGAAATTTTTGATAACGGGAAATGTGCAGGTTCCGAATAAAGACACCATTTAGATCAACAATTTTCCGGAGGATCTGGACGCGATAGGAATTGGAAAATTTTTTTGAACCTCAAAGTTCCATTCCATAAGTCCAAATTGATTTTACAATTGTATTGTAGATTAGAAGTTTACTTTTCATTGTTAGTTTCGAGCGTTTGTCCAAATAACGTACTTTATCATATCGTGGAATCATGTCGCTATTAAGGTGTAAAGGGGTAGATTTTTCTTAATAAAGGAAAACACTCTTCTGTTTATTTATCCTTACTCTCCATCTCTTAAAACAGGTTGTGGATATGGGATTGTAAATTTTTGGAAGCTATGTTAGGATTTGTATGGGTAGCAAGTATTGCCCTATCATCTGCATAAGCAGCAATGATAGTATTAGAATCAGATACAATGTTATGGGTATACATATTATATAAAATGGGACCAAGTATACTGCCTTGTGGGACTCCGACAAGAATAGGATATATTTCCGAGGATTCTGAGTTCATTGTAATTTGGATATTGACGTTGGGAGATATGTGAAATTATGACAAGATAGTATGTTGAAAAAAGAAAGTTTTTGAGTTTCCAGAGGAGCCCAGCATGTCACATTGAAAGCTTGGGAGATATCTAAAAATACTTCTGAGGATGCAATGTGATCAACAATGCGCTGGCATTGCTGGATTGTGGAGTGTTCAGATCGGAAGCCAAATTGGTGATCAGGGATAATTTTTACAATAATTACAAATGGGTAGAGTCGTTTTAAGTAGGAGTTCTTACAAAATCTTACCAAGGAGTGGTAGCGGGCTGATCGGACTATTTGAAGCAGGAGAATTAATGGGTTTATTTGATTTAGGAATCATATTAATGACAGAAAATTTTCAGAATAAGGGAAAATAAGATAATATGGAAAATGTAAGTGTATGTAATTAAAACTAAAGCTTTTTGGGAAATTTGCTTCATAATAGAAGCTTTTATTAGATCATAACCAGGAGTATAAAATTATTAGATCTAAATTTGTTTGTTGTAATTATTAGCAGTCTTCATTTATATATTAGAAGGTTTTTTTGAAAAAATACTTTTTTTTTTATTGAAATATGCTTGAGAAAAAAGTTGCTTATTATTTAAAGTCTCAAAAGAAAACGGAAAAAGTATTTTTTTTTTATATTTTAAGATTTTAAACCGTTGTTTTCATAAAAACATCAACAGCAAAAAATAATTAGTTTATTTATATTTTCAGGTCTCAAACCTTTGTTTTCAGAGCAACATCAACAACAAAAAATAATTAGTCTTTTTGTGTTTTAAGGTCTCAAACCTTTGTTTTCAGAGCAACATCAACAACAAAAAATAATTAGTCTTTTTGTGTTTTAAGGTCTCAAACCTTTGTTTTCAGAGAAACATCAACAACAAAATATAATTAGTCTGTTTATATTTTGAGGTCTTAAAATATGATCAAATTTATGTTTTAAGATCCTTAAATAGTCAATTATTTTCATAGGAAAATATGTTTTTATAATAGTTAAGAAAAACAGTTGAACTAATTAATTTAGCATTTATATTTTAAGGTCTCAAAAAATGACTTTGTTTATATTTTAAAAGTCTTAAAATGGCAAATTTTATTAAAAAAATTATTTGTTGTTATGGTTTAGGATCGAAAAAATTTTAAATCTAAAAAAAATCTCATAAATTAGTTAGCAGAAACTCTTCTTTTATATATAAAAAAAAATATATTTGTATATTTTTAAATTGTTAGATTTCTAAATCTCTTTTATTATATTTGGGGTCTCAAAAACCCCCAAGAATCTCTTCTTTTATACGCTTTAGGGTTCTATCTAAACTTAGGATCTTAAAAAAAGTATTTTTTTTCAATTGTTTGATGCAAAAATTTGTATATTTAAAGATATTTAGAATTTTAAATCTTTTTCATTATATTTGGGGTCTCAAAAGTCCCGAAAAACTCTTCTTTTATAAGCCTTAGGGTTCTAACTAAACTTAGGATCTTAAACAAAGAATTTTTTTCAATTGTTTGATGCAAAAATTTGTATATTTAAAGATATTTCGAATTTTAATTCTTTTTCATTATGCTTGGGGTCTCAAAAACTACAGAAAACTCTTATTTTATACGCCTTAGGGTTCTATCTAAAGTTAGGATCTTAAAAAAATTATTTTTTTTCAATTATTTGATGCAAAAATTTGTATATTTAAAAATATTTAGAATTTTAAATCTTTTTCATTATGCTTGGGGTCTCAAAAGTACCGAAAAACTCTTCTTTTATACGCCTTAGGGTTCTAACTAAACTTAAGATCTTAAAAAAAGTATTTTTTTCAATTGTTTGATGCACAAATTTGTATATTTAAATATTTTTAGATTTTTAAATTTTTTTATTATGCTTGGGGTCTTAGAAATCCAAAGAAACTCCTCTTTTATAAGGCTTAGGGTTCTATTTAAACTTAGGATCTTAAAAAAAGTATGTTTTTGCAATTGTTTGATTCCAAAATTTGTATATTTAAAGATTTTTAAATTTCAAAATCTTTTTTATTATGCTTAAGGTCCAAATGAATTTTTCTTTGCTTAAATATGATTAAACTAAAAAATTTTATTATGTTTGAGGTCTCAAAAAGAGCAACAAATATTATTTTCTTAAAAACAAACAAGAAATGTCAAAAAAATAATTTAATGTTTATGTTTTAAGGTCTCAAAATATGATATTATTTATGTTTTAAGGTCTTAAAATAGAAAATTTTATGAGAAAAATTATTTGTTATCATAGCTTACGATAAAGAAAAAATTAAACAACTTTAAAATGTAAAAAAAAAAATTTATCAAATAGTTGGAAAAGCTAAGGTCTTAAATAATGTCAATAGAAAATCGTTTGAAATGCATTAAACTAAATTAAAAATGCACATTAGCAAATTTACTACATCAGTTTCCCTTCTGCCACAATTTAACCTCTTCCAACTTAACGC
The DNA here is from genome assembly GCA_958298945.1 of Atherix ibis. NCBI lineage: Eukaryota > Metazoa > Arthropoda > Insecta > Diptera > Athericidae > Atherix > Atherix ibis. Next base: position 4,277,804 of record OY282610.1, read on the forward strand.
ACTTCATATATAATAGAAAAATCGCCATTTTTATCAGATAATTTATTGAGAATAATTTTTATTCTAAAGAATAGATGGCGGCATTGTCTTGTGATGTTCTTACACAACAAAATGACAACAACAACAACAACAAAACTCAAATTATCCTCGGATCTGTTCTGATTTAAATTTTCCAATAAAAAACGCCATCATGAAAAATTGAAACCGAATGCAAATCGAAATAGAGCAAAGGTGAATGAAGAAAGAAAGAAAACAATTAATAAAAAAAAATTAAATAAATTCAAGATAAACCATGTAAATATTATAGGATTGGCAATAAGATAAACCAGATTTCCATCTAAATATTATTGAATTTATGGAAAGGAAAGGGAAATGGTAGAGTAAGAGACGGGATAGGAATGGGGTACATACAATAAGAATGGTAAAATTAAGATGGACTTAAATGATCGAGCTAGTGAATGATTAAGAAGAAAAAAGGAAACAAACCAGCAGAAGAAAAAAGTAATAAAAGGAAACAAGTTGAAAAAGAATAAGAAGAGAACGTAGACGATAACATAAATCGATAAAGAGAATAATAACCAATACCGAATGTGGACAATCCTAAGTAATTAGTTTATGCCTTAGGATTTGTGTCGGTATAAAGGAACCAGACCGATGCGTACCCCTTGTCTGATGGGAGCTACCCATCCAGAGACCCCATCTAGCTCTAGAAATGGTGTTGTCACTAGCTAGGTTAGCTGAGTTCATCGTAACTTTTGTCTTATTCCCTGCGAAACGATATACGAAAAGACGAAAAGACAATTGGTCCATAGATGGAATCGTAGCGCCAGTTTTTATTTCGAAAATTCAATTTCGATATTTAAGAGTATCTTCAGTTGGGCAGCTTTAAAATTTACTAATCTTTGTACTGACCAGATTGGAAGAATGACGATTCATGCTGTAAAAGTTTCTCTGCGTAGAGAGAGAGCCCGATCAGAGTCCAAGCACTGTTAGCTTTCTGGAGTTAAGCGATCCATTCTTAACGAGGCCGAATCACATCTAGGAGGTCCTCTCCCTATATGTCGGCATAGCAAAATACACGTTACTCAGGCGACATAAACATTTGTTCAATCAACTTGTTCTACATACGAATACGTCCAAGAAAATCGTAATGTCGGGTCTAGGAGTTGTGCCGACTTTAATGAAATTTTTCCATGTTCACTGTGACATTTCATTAATTTTATTATTCATTCTGGAAATAGACAAAACCACAGCGAATCTGTTGCAACTGAACTCTCACAGGCCGAATGGGAAGCAAATAATATAAATCTTGGCAGATTCGATGGAATAAACGATTACATCCATTATCGATGTGGAAAAACTTTACAATATCACCAAAAAAAAAAAAATAGAAAAGAATAGGTAAGAAAAACCTTTAAGGATAAATTTTAAAATTGAAGGAAAAAAATGGGGAGGTCAGCCGTATGGCGCACATCTGAAAGCAAAAATGTTGTAAGGGAAATTAACAACAATACTGAGTGGAGTGGATGTGGTGCTGCTACTGCCAAGTACAATTACGGCAGATGAAAAGCGACTCGGCTGACATGGACAATTGTAATCTTCGATTTAGTGATGTCTTCGGAAGCTTTTTTCCAGTCAGTCTCCATTGAATCGGAGATAATTTGAAAACGAAGAATTTACATTTTGCAGCGATCGATAGTTTTGATATTGAATAATTTTTGATTTTGTCATTGTTCCAAAAGGTGATTGAAATTCTAAGTAAAATATCTTCAATAAGTCAGAGTTCCGAAATCTGACTTCTAAAATCTGTGATGGGGTGACATTAAGAAATTTGTGATCCTGGAAAAAAGAATTCCCCAAAAACTGTAACTACGAAAATCTCAAAATGTGCGATCCTCAAATTAGCGATCCTCAAAATTATGGATCTATAATAGCTCAGAGACCTAGAAGTTCTAAGAACATACGATCTTCAAAACCAGCAACAATTTCAAAATTTCCAATCCCCAAAAACCTAAGATATGCAAACCATGCGATCACTAAAAGTGATCCTCGAATTCTGTTATCTTCAAATCTGTGCTTCTCGAAATTTTTTTATTCTAAAAATCTGTGATATTCAAAGCAGTGATCTTCAAAATCTACGTTCCTTAAAACTGTGATCCTGCAAATCTGCGCTTCTTAAAATCTGCGATCTCAAAAACCTGTAATTTCCAAAATTTTCATTCTTCAAAACCAATGATTCTCAGTACTTACAATTATTAAAACCTGGGATCCTCAAACATGGAACATTCAAAGCCTACGATCATCAAAAGTGATCTTCAGGTTGGTGGTCCTCAAAATTAGGGATCTATAATGGCTCAGAGACCTGCAAGTTCTAAGAACATACGATATTCACAACCAGCAATTTCAAAATTTTCATTCCCGAAAACCGTAGATATTCGAAGCCTGCGATCAATAATAGTGATCCTCGAATTCTGTGATTTTCTTAAAATTTTGTCGATCTTAAAAACTGTGATATTCAAGCTAGCGATGCTCAAAATCTGCGTTCCTCAAATCAGTGATCATCAAAATTTGCGCTTCTCGAAATCTGCGATCTTAAAAACATGTAGTTTCCAAAATTTTCATTCTTTAAAATCAACGATTTTCAGAACCTATGATCATTTAAACCTGGGATCCTCAAACATGGAACATTCAAAGCCTACGATCTTCAAAAGTGATCCTCGCATTCTGTGATTTTCAAAATCTGTGCTTTTAAAATTTTATAATCTGAAAACCTGTGATTTTCATACCAGTGATCCTCACGTCTATGCTCCTTAAATCAGTAATCCACAAAATCGGCGTTTTTAAAAATCGCCGATCTTAAAAAACTGCAATTTCTAAAATCTTCAATTATCAAAATCAACGATTCTCAGAATCTACGATCAAACGTGATCCTCGAATTCTATGATCCTCAAAATCTGTGCTTCCCAAATTTTTGTTAATCTCGAAATCTGTGATCTTCAAAGCAGCGATCCTGAAAATTTGCGTTCCTCAAATCAGTGATCATCAACATCTGCATTTAAAAAAATCTGCGATCTTAAAAACTTGCAATTTCTAAAATCTTCATTCTTCAGAACCAATTATTTCCAGAATCTGCGATCATCGCAACTTACAGTCCTCGAAATCTGCTCCTGTGAATTTGAAGTTCTACGATCCTAGAAATACAGATCCTTATACCAATGATCTTCAAAACCTACGATCTGTAAAATCTGAAATTTACAAAACCTAAGTCATTTTGAAGATCGGTGATTCTCAAAACTTGCCAACTTCAATTATTCCAAAAATGACTTGAAAAACCAAAAAAAAAAACCCAAACAATCAATTAATTAATTTCAATGTTAATAAATTTCAACATTTTCCTTCATTTGCCATCGCAGATTGGAGACCGACCAACCAGTCAACTTCCTATGGCATGCTTGCCTGGTATGAACTTGTAATCTTAAATAAAAATTGGTGCACAAATGTAATTGATCAGTTCTGCAAGTTTCTTATTTATTTATTTATTGATTCATAAGTAAATCTGGAATTTATTAATTTGTAAGTGGGCTTGGTAAATGGGAAACTTAAAGGAATCGACTTTAGACTACGAAGCAGGAAATATGAACTCGAACCAAAAAACATTCAATGAATTTGCGCATGTTGGGAAGGAAGGTGAGAGACCGAGAGGAGTGATTGGTTGGACTGTGAAAGAAATAAAGAATTAGTACTCTTGCAAATGACCAATGACCAAATAAATCGACCACAAGAGACCTTAGCCGATTCAATGTTGAAAGCAATTTAAATAAAATCACACACATCCAGAGCAATTGCGGCCTAAGTGGAAGTGTTCAAACGTAGAGAATGAGCGTTATTTACTGCCGTCAATCGGCTACAAAATTCATTTCGTCCAAAGATGAACTTCACCAGCATCTGATTAATATGAAAAGGACCATCGTTTGAGACGTTCTCTATATTTTTTATTCCTGACGTTGACGGAGTAGATCAGCAACGATACGAAGTTCGTTCGGCGGCCTAGACTTTCCTCTTTTTCTAACGATAGATAATTAATAAATATTTTGCAATAAATTTTTTTCAATGTAATAATGTAAATTTTTAAGTTACGATTGATAAGGGAAATCCGTATTTTTGTCCAAAAATATTTGGGACCTCAAATTTTTTGATTATTAATTTTGTTAGCTATCTTTAAATGGTCTTTAACTAAAGATTAAAGTAAAAATATTATTAAAAATAATGTTTGTAAGCACAAAATAGTCTTAGAAATATTTCAGACTCTACAATGGCGACCTCTAGATGTGCTTTTAACAATGCTGAAAAATTTTGTGTCTAATTTGTAAAAACTTTGAGCTTGAATTTAACTACTATTGTATTATTTATTACGTGGATTCTTAGGACCTTACATTTCATCGTAACCCAAAACAGCTGTAAAAAATTGTATAAATTCCAATCAAAATCATTTCAGATTATGCTCAATATCACCTAAATCTGATCTTGAATTTAACCTATTGTCTGTAGACTTTATTTTTATTTTTGAAAATCCATAAACCCATAATCAAGAACATTCGATTAAAATAATACAGAATCAATAAAAACATACGATATTTTGCTTGATTGTTCTTCGTAGGAGAATAGCCCCGGCTTTTGGGTTTGGCTTCTCTAAAAACTATAAAAACAATAGAAAATCATTTTTTTTAAATATTCTATAAATACGAGTATTCATATTCAAAGAAAATTTACCAATTCGGGCAACTTGCAATCATTATATTCGATGTTTTTTGCTATTGTTAGACTGTTTAATGAACTGAAACCGTGTTTCTTTGCAATTTACAAGAAAATTTATGGAATCCATGATAAAAATCTATTTTTGTAATTATCTGAGTTATGACTTTTAGAAAAAAAACAAGATTCATGGCTTGATCAATAATTTTTATTACAATAGAAATTCATAAAAGTTTTAAATTAGAAAAATTAAAAATAATTTAAAAAAATTTGTTCACCAATTTGAAATTTGTAATTTTTACAAATTAAAAAAAAGTCGCTCAAATAATCTTTAATAATTAGACGGAAAATTTTTACTCATTTCAAATTAAAAGCTAATAAAATTCTTTGTACTTAAATTCAGTATTAGAAAAAATCGAAAATCATTAGAAATTTTGTAAAATGATTATGCCGAAAGCATTTGACCTATTATCGATCTTTTTTTTGGTGATATGGACAAAAAATCGATAAAATTTTTGTTTATAATTCAACAATTATGGTAATTTTTCCATTAAATGTGTCTATTCATAAAAAAATCAAATAAAATTACCGATAATTAGTTTTAATTAATAGAATTTTCTCTCATAGAAAAATTTGCAAAAATTTTTTTTTGAAAATTAATTGTACAATTTTAGAAAATTTTAAATTTTAACCAAAAATTTCTACCGCAAATTTGCACTAAAAAAATCAGTTTTAAAAATTTTTACAGAGCATTTTTAACAAAAATTTTTACCGAAAATTTTTATCCAAAATTAAACAAAAAATTTTTTACCCAACATATTTATGACCGAAAGACTTGTTACCAAAAAATTTCTCCGGGAAAATTGGGGTAAAAATTTTTTACCGGAAATTTTTAAAGAAAATTATCGGTAAAAATTTTTTTATGGACAATTTTTGTTAAAAAGGTTTTTGAAAAACTGACCAAACTAATTTTTGCACTAATCATTTTTATCAAAATTTTTTTTAAAACTTTTTACTAAAATCTTTACCGAAATTTATTTTCAAAATATTTTTAACAACAATTTTTTGCAACAAATTTTTTCGAAATTATTTAATCGAGAATTTTCAACAATTTTTTTCAAATTATTTTACCGAAAAATTTCATAAGGGAATTTTTTGAAGAATTTTCACCGAAAATGTTTACTGAAAACTTTTATGTGGACAAATATCCAACAAAAAAATTCAGAATCATAAATAATCAGCAAAAAATTTCTAATTTCGATTATTGAGAGATCGATTAAAAATCAGCACTGCCAATACGCAATATTTTGTTATCATTTAATAATTCTAATCCATTTGAATAAAATAGAAAATTTAGTTAAATTAAAAAGAAAAAATCAATAATCGATTCCTTTTCCAAACAATTCTCAAAAAAAAAATCGAACAAATAAATTATTTTGTAATCAAAATTTTAGCTTAAATTTAACCGAAAATTAATATAAAAGTCTTTATTGAATAAAAAAATTAAGAATTATAAGTAATCATCAGAAAATACTAAATTCGATTATTGAAAAATCTATTAAAAATCATTACTACTAATTTAGCAAGATCATATTTATTTTATAATAAAATAAAAAGGTAAATTTTATGAAAAAAGTTTATATAATCGACAAGGAAAAAATTAATAATCGATGTTATTTACTAACGATTTTTGGAAAACTTTAATAATAAATTAATCTAAAAGTCCTCGTACTAAAAATATTTCATAATAATCAGCAGAAACTTCTAAATTCGATTATTGAAAAATCAATTAAAAATAATCACCGCTAATTTAGAAAGATCGTTTGTAATTTATGATTATTATTCAATTAAAATAAATAGAAAAGAAGACAATATTATGGAAACTTTCAGTATAATCGAAAAGAAAAAAAATCAATAATCGATGTTTTTTACTATCGATTCCCAAAAAAAATATAGTATCAAAAACATCGTATTTCTTAATGAGTAGATTCAAAATTTCATAATCAAAATTTTACAAAATTTAACGATAAATAAATCGAAAAGTTCTCTTACTAGAAATATCTCACAATAATCAGCAGAAACTTCTAATTTCGATTATTGAAAAATCGATTAAAAATCATCACTGCTAATTTAGCAAGATTCGTTTAAAATAAATAAAAAAAGGACAATTTTGTGACAAAAAGTCAGTATAATCGAATAAAAAATCAATAATCGATGTTATTTACTAACGATTTTTGGAAAACTTTAATAATAAATTAATCTAAAAGTCCTCGTACTAAAAATATTTCATAATAATCAGCAGAAACTTCTAAATTCGATTATTGAAAAATCAATTAAAAATAATCACCGCTAATTTAGAAAGATCGTTTGAAATTTATGATTATTATTCAATTAAAATAAATAGAAAAGAAGACAATATTATGGAAACTTTCAGTATAATCGAAAAGAAAAAAAATCAATAATCGATGTTTTTTACTATCGATTCCCAAAAAAAATATAGTATCAAAAACATCGTATTTCTTAATGAGTAGATTCAAAATTTCATAATCAAAATTTTACAAAATTTAACGATAAATAAATCGAAAAGTTCTCTTACTAGAAATATCTCACAATAATCAGCAGAAACTTCTAATTTCGATTATTGAAAAATCGATTAAAAATCATCACTGCTAATTTAGCAAGATTCGTTTAAAATAAATAAAAAAAGGACAATTTTGTGACAAAAAGTCAGTATAATCGAATAAAAAATCAATAATCGATGTTATTTATCAACGATTCCCAGGAACAAATTGCATTAAAAAAAACGCTTTTCTTAATAAGCGGATTTTAAATTTTTGAAAAATGATCAGAAACTTCTAATTTTGATTATTGAAAAAATGCTAATTTATTGTACCAAAAAATTCTGCATAGTTTAACAATTGTTATTCATTCAAAGTAAAAAAGAAAAGAGACACATTTGATGAATAGTCAGAAAAATCGTTCCTAACGATAATGGAAAAATCGAATCGAAAATCATAAGTAATGCTAAAGAAATCCTTTAGGAATTAGAGAAAAATTCACAAAAGGGAATGTTTCGATTTAACTTGAAATCGATAAAATCAAAAATCGCCTAAAAATCGATTCGTGTGTACAACGCATATTGCGATACGGAATCGTTGTTCGATGTTGTCTGTGGCAAATCATCATGAATTTACGTTTGTTTGGTATCTCTGAGCTATGGCTGTGCACATGGCCGTGTAAAAACATTTGTGATGCGTGACTACTAAACTACACAATCCGAAATCGAAGACGAAATCATCCCAAAAGTGATTCTTGTTATTTTGATTATAATTTTTTTATCCTATCATTTATTAATTTCAGTTGTTTTTACATTTTTCTAATATTTTATGGTTGATTTTTTTCTTATTTTTCTGCTTCGTCTTCTCTAAAGATTCGTTGTCTTATTCTATCACCTGCACCTTCTTGATATTCTGTTCTCATTTCATTAATCATAATTTTTTTTAGCTTCATTATTTCTATGGGAATTAAGAATTGTACAACCAACAAAAATGTGCACGAGCGAGACAGTGAACTGGAATTGGTATTTTTTTCTTATCTCTTCTGAGACTGTAGTTTGGATTTTCGTATTCTTAAAAGTGAACAATTTAAAATTTCACTCAAACTTCGTGAATAATGTGAACATGATAAATATTCGGGAGAACAAAAAAAAATTAAAATAATTGAAAAAAATAACCAAATACACACACATACTGGGAATTATACAAAATCAAGCGTGAAAACTGAACGAGAATATGGCATGGCGTGTTATATTGTTAAGATTTGATCAAAAAAATTTCGAGAATGAAACAAAATCTATCATAAAAACTATAAACACTTACGATTACTTAAAGATGGAGAAGGAGTTGATCGATGAAAATAAAAGAAAATAAAAATGAGTATTACAAAAAAAAAAAAAAACGGGTAAAAACATTGAAAATAATCAAGTTTAAATAAAAAGTAAAGGAGCAAAAATGGCGGAGAAAATTTGTCTTGAAAAGATTTAAAAATTATGAATTTTCAAGTTTTTGTTTCCTTGTTGGAATGGTGGGGGGTGGGGGGGGTTCGAGGAGGGCAGGTGGTGGGTGATTGGGTACCAGGTTTATGAGTGAGAGAGAAGAGGAGATTGATGGATTTGTTCCCCTTTTTATTAGTGTTCAATTCGATTATGAAGAAATTAAGGAGAAAAATTTACAGCAGGTCAATTGAGGAGATGAGAAGGGAATAGGAGGTACCGACAAGAAGAGGATAGAGTGTGAGTGGAGCGAGAGAATATCCAGTAAGTCATATTTGAGATTTAAAAAAAAAAATCAGAAAAAAAACCCTAAAGAATATTTTGATGTGTTTTGTGATTGAAGATTGATCGCGGTACCTGAGCAGCACCTGTGTGCGAAGTACACACGTTTTTGGGACTCTTAGTCGTGTACAAGCACATGGAAATGTTGTTTTTTTTTATTTGGATTATTCGAGGGTGCTGGGATTCCAAGATTTTGAGATTCCAACTGTTCGTTCGACTGCTGTAAGGCTATTTGGCTTTTGGGCTTTTAAGACTCGTTCGCTCTGGGAATCCTAGCCTCTTCAACCGATCGATTCGTGGACTCTTTGGGATATTGTACACTTTTTACCCTTTGCGCTCTTTGGATTGCTCGCAGGGATTTCATTATTCCCAAGATTCCAAGATTTCAAGAATCGTAATTTCAATTTAATAATAATCAAAATTATTGACTTTTCTTGTATTTTTCAGATCATTTCCCAGAAGTTTTTTCTTTTTATTATCATCTTTTTGAACTTGTATCGTATTTGCGTGAATAGCCTTTTATAATTTCTACTCATTTTGTTGGTTAATTTTTGTTTTCTTTTCTCCCTTTTTGTTGGCATTGCCATTATCGTATTTATTTGTGTATGGTACCTTCTGTACCATCTCCATTTCGATGGTCAGCTTTGTTATTAATTATTTTAATTTATTTTAAAATATTCGCGGTTATTTACTTTTAAAAAAATGGCTTGATGTTTTTATTGATCCAAAGGATCATTGTCGTAAGGGAGTTTTGATATTCTCTAAATTTTGTATCTGAATTATTATTATTATAACCCCTTTTTCTAGTTATTGATTACTCTGGGAATTAATGGAAGTGATTGTTTTTTCCTCATCTTCTGCTTTTTTCTATTTGTACTTATAGAAAATTTCGAGTAAATATCGTTCTTAAGTCCGCTGAAAGAACAATTAAACTAGGACGGTCAAAACTGAGGGTCCTAAGTATACAGTCCGAAGTTTTTAGACGCGTTTCCCATAAGGATTATTTACTCCACAGCCTATCCTATGACTTTTGAAAAAATATCACCACAAAAATACCGAAAAAATTTTTGGTTGAAACGAAATAAACTTGGAGCGTCAGAACTGAGGGTCCTAAGTATACAGTTCGATGTTTTTGAACGTCTATTAAGTGACGATTATTTACTCCAGAGCCTATCCTATAACTTCTGAAAAAATATCACCACAAAAATACCGAAAAAAATTTTGGTTGAAAGAAATAAACTTGGAGGGTCAGAACTGAGGGTCCTAAGTATACAGTTCGATGTTTTTGAACGTCTATTAAGTGACGATTATTTACTCCAGAGCCTATCCTATAACTTCTGAAAAAATATCACCACAAAAATACCGAAAAAAATTTTGGTTGAAACGAAATAAACTTGGAGGGTCAGAACTGAGGGTCCTAAGTATACAGTTCGATGTTTTTGAACGTCTATTAAGTGACGATTATTTACTCCAGAGCCTATCCTATAACTTCTGAAAAAATATCACCACAAAAATACCGAAAAAAATTTTGGTTGAAACGAAATAAACTTGGAGGGTCAGAACTGAGGGTCCTAAGTATACAGTTCGATGTTTTTGAACGTCTATTAAGTGACGATTATTTACTCCAGAGCCTATCCTATAACTTCTGAAAAAATATCACCACAAAAATACCGACAAAAATTTTGGTTGAAACGAAATAAACTTGGAGGATCAGAACTGAGGGTCCTAAGTACACAGTCCGATGTTTTTGAACGTTTATTCCGTGACGATTATTTCCTCCAGAGCCTATCCTATAACTTCTGGAAAAATAGAACTACAAAAAATACCCAAAAAATTGTTGGTTAAAATAAGATTAACTAGGAGCGTCAGAACTAAGGGTCCTAAGTATACAATCCGATGTTTTTGAACGTCTTTTCCATGAAGATTATTTCCTCCAGAGCCTATCCTATTACTTCTGATTAAAATATCACCACAAAAAATTCCCCAAAAATTCTTTGGTTAAAATAAGATAAACTAGGGCGTCAGAACTAAGGGTCCTAAGTATACAACCCGATGTTTTTGAACATCTATTCCGTGATGATAATTTCCTCCAGAGCCTATTCTATGAATTCTAAAAAAATATCACCACAAAAACTACCAAACAAATTTTTAGTTAAAATAAGATAAATTTAGAGGGTCAGAACTGAGGGTCCTAAGTATACAATCCGATGTTTTTGAACATCTATTCCGTGATGATAATTTCCTCCAGAGCCTATTCTATGCATTCCAAAAAAATATCACCACAAAAAATCTCTTTGCCTAAAGCAAGATAAATTTGTAGGGTCACAACTGAGGGTCTTAAGTACAAAGTCCAAAATTTGTAAAGGTTGATCCGTTGAAGGTAATTTCCTCCAGAGTCTATGTTCTGATTTCTGATAAAAATATCACCACAAAAAATTTATTCGCCTAAAGAAAGATAAACTTGTAGGGTCACAACTGAGGGTCTTAAGTACAAAGTGCAAAATTTGTAAAGATTGATCCATTAAGGGTAATTTCCTCCATAGCCTGTTGTATAACTTCTACGCCAAATAGGCTTACTTCATTTTACTTAATATATCTTAAGGTCTTAATATATTACATAAGAAGTCATCAATGACTTCTACAGCTATAATCCACGGTACCCATATTCAAACCTTTGCCTGTATGCCAAAAAAAAATTCCTTGAATATAACTCGAATTACAGGGTCTATAATCAAAATCATAGAACCATAGAAATTTATTAGGGGTCTCAAAGATACCTCAAAATCCCTAAAACCAACCAATAATCTTATATTTGTAGTATCAACACAAATAACCAGAGTAGGAAGGGATTATGGATGGTAGGCATAACTGATCCATCATCAACTATTTTACGAATTTGAATTCATTTGATTTTTTTCCTAATATTACGAAAAAGCTTGACTCAATCACGATGACTATTATTATTCCTCTTATTATAATTGTTATTAATTGTATAATGTTTACTTTTTTTTCTGCTATAATTTTTTATAGCTATTATGAGATTTGTTTTTTCTCTGCGATTATTACGAGTATTTATTATATTATAATTTGGAATTTATATCTTTTCGAAATTCAATTGTTCAATTAGTACTGAATTTTTAATACAATTTTTTGGTTGCTGTTATTGTTGGAATATTGAAATTTATTAATTTAATATGAATTTATATTTAGCCAAAAAATAAAAAGATTTTTAATGAATAATCAAAATATGATTATTGATTTATTTATTATTTACGTGATTTTGGTTAGTTTGAATATTCGGTCTGTCTGACCTTGAAGAGTGTTTGTTGGGTATAAAATGTTCGTGGGCTGAAAATTTTTAAATTTTTTTTTTTATCTTTTTAAGAGTTGTGCATACAATAATTGATTATGAATTTAATAAATACACGATTAAATGAAACGATTTTCATATCTGAATTATTTCGATTTAGCTACGGTATGAGTTTTGTAGGCAGGTCTTTTGTAGGATCAGCTATTATTGGTGAGTAAAAAGAAAAAACATCGAATTTCAATTTTTATTTAGTATTTCATAAATATACTTTTATTATTTCGTTATATTTTATCGAATAAAAAAATTACCTTGTTTGATTAGGAAGTATCAGTAATAAACTGCGATCTTTTCCAATAAAAAGAAAAAACATCGATTTATTTTTAATATTCTTTTTGTAGTTTTATATTTGATCAAATTAATGCTGATTATTATTTATTTTCATTACTTGTTCTATTATATCAAATAATAATTTTGACGAATGTTTTAATTGAAAAAAATGCGATGTTTTCATAATAAAACATCGAATTTTTTTTGAAAGTCTCTTTTTCTGACCCAATAGCACGAGTCATCTAAGGACTCGTGAGTTCAAACGCTAATTTTAAAAACAAAAACCCTCTTCTTTCCATTCTAATTTATTTTCCTTATGCCGTTATATTTTCTTAACAAAGAAAAGTACGGAAAAACCCTCTGAAAAGACATGAGCCATCAAGTATATGGAAATATGAACACCATCTTCTCGGAAGTTAAAAGCTATCATGGAGAAACACCCGAATTGATCAAAGACAACAACCCTAAATGAACATAATAGCCGCCCATCCTACCACACTGAACCAAAAACTGCAGGACACTAATCAGTAGGATAGCTATAGCTGCCTAACATTTCACCCTTTATCTCTTCTAACATTTTGCATCTGCGTGATATGCCAAAAAACTATAAGGATAATTAAAATTCCTTTCGCACAAATGCTTTCTACAAAAAATAAAATGCGATGTTTCCACTAAAAAAAAAACATCGAATTTTTCTCAATAGTCTTTTTTCGCTAAAATTTTTAAATGTAACTTCGAAATTTTTCTTTACAATAAATATGAATAGTTTATGAACTAGCATTTAAAATATTTGTGGTTGCGTTTTTTTTTTTTTTTTTTTTTTTTTTGTAAAAAATCTTAAAACATCGACAAATAATTTGGAAAATTTCTTCTTTAACAAATTGATGTGAGAAATTATTTCGCAAATCATTGCCATTAATATTAATTTACTTATAGTAGAGTATCAAAAAGATAATAAAAATTGTTAAAGTCCTAACAGATCGCGAGAAGCCGATTCAAAACATCGCATCGCAGCTAATGGATATTTTCACAATAATTTTTTACATCATAATAAATTTTGATAAATTCCATCGTGAATCTGATGAGTTGGCAGCCACTTTTATCGCAGTGGGCAAACAGATCTGAAAATCTGCGGGGGATGGGCGTGTGCCAATGTTAATCTACTATTGAAACCCATTTAATACACCTTAAGAGGAGGGGAGGTATAGTTTACCAACCACTTTTTATATGCCATATACTCATACTTACATTGTGAGTGTTAAGTTTTTTGCGATTGCAATTGAATGTGTTCGATTTTCGCACGTGTTCAACTTTTCTGAATGCATGGCAGCTGGTCAGCGATCTCCGAATGCACTAATTCATATTTGTACTCTTGTGGTACTCGTATTCGTTCACAGCCAACAGGCAATATTTCATCATTTTCTACCTGCTACTCCTATCAAAATGCAATAATCGATAAATTTTAACAAAACATCGATTTAAACTGTTGGACTGCTGCTGTAGAATGTTAATATTAGCTGCCGTAACTATCGATCCTCAAGTAAGTATTGAATTGTATTTCGGCAGAGCCATACCTAAACCAAACTGACTTGTGGGGATGCTGATGATTTTGTTGCATCTTTACTCTTATATGACGGTTATCCAAGATGGTAATAGAATTTTTCCATGCAAATAATTCCAATTGGCTTTTCTGCAAGTATTCATTTAACTACATTTGTTCAAGTACTTCCATTCCTGCGGCTTTTCATATTGTGGGCAAAGATCGTAATATGAAAATTTCAAAATTGAATGAAATATCACCGCGTACCCTTAAGAGTTCAGAGCATTAATCAAATTTCCGTACATATTCTAGACAATAAGAGGGAAAATATATGAAGCCCTCGAAAGAGTTGAAAGCAAATCGGGTATGCGTTGAGATTTTAGAGAAATACCAAACCAGTCTTGGGATTATCTAAAGTCCTTTTGCTGATTATTCGATAGTAAAAAAAAAAAAATATTTTAAAATTTCAGTCCATAAGTTCAAATTGGTTTTTGATATAGTCGCAAAAGGATTGCCAACAATTTTTCTTAATTTGACCGTCAATTTCGGATGAGCTGATAATTAATTCGTGTTTGAGATTTTTTTTTGTAAAAAAACTTTTTCTTATTTATCTGATCTTGTAATTTTCTTCAAATCGGCCTCAGTTATGATCGCAAACCCACACTGTACAGTATGAAATTTGTGACAATATGTCTTAACGTTACTGATCAAATTTCTCTCAAAAATCAATACCGACTAGAAGTGGGCATTTTTCGATGCCTTAAATATTCCGTTTGCAACTCAATCACGTGCGTATGTCACGCGGGTTTTATTCCGATAGAATAAAATGGTCATGCACGGATGCTATTAAGTGAATAGCAAACAAATTATAGAGCAGAAAAATTGATAGATTAGATAGGCTATTAGGTGTAGAGGTAAGCTTTGGCTTAGCCATCAACGAGTAGGGGTGTAGTAGAAGTTGGGCGGACAGGTAAATGTAAAAGCAGACGACGGATGGTGTACTTCTGAAAGGGGAAGTGAAAAACGGCGGATATTCACGTTGAAATGATCAAGCCAATCTGTACAGCCCACCGTCCGACTATAGTGAGTGATTTTCCACGCATTTAAAAGCCACCGCGCCTTAGATCGAATAGAACCGATTGTGACAGCGT
Source organism: Atherix ibis (assembly GCA_958298945.1). Classification (NCBI taxonomy): domain Eukaryota; kingdom Metazoa; phylum Arthropoda; class Insecta; order Diptera; family Athericidae; genus Atherix; species Atherix ibis. The sequence goes on from OY282610.1 coordinate 4,293,217, forward strand.
AGCAAATTGCTTAATGGATTTATACACTTTTTAGTTATTCGTTATTTGACTGTGCGCAAATTCAGACAATTTTGTACCAGTTTAATACGAATTTATCTATGATCCATGTTTGATTCGAATCGAAAACCGTCCCTTTTATAGTGCGACTAACTAAAGCTTTTCTATGACTGACCACATTTCGAATCCTCTATTTTTCATGTACTTTTTTCGTAATTAACAATTTTTTTGGCTAATATTTACTAACGTACAATTATCCCAATTTTTTATTGCTCAAAATTTTGATAGTATCAGAAAATTAAAAGATGGCGCCGTTTTCATAAAACTTCTAACACGATCATTACAGGTTAGTGAGGATTTTTTTTTTTTTTTTTTGAAAGTTTTCTATCAATTTTAAGACCCCAAAAAGGATATGTTCAATATTTTAAGGTTAGTAATTATTTGAAAATAGTTCACTGCTATTTTTGATCATTGCTATATATAATGTACGAGGTCTGTTCAAAAAGTATCATGAATTTTGAATTTCCGCGGGTAACGTATATTCGATTTTCCATTTTTTGTGGCGTTATGTTGTTACTCATGTCTCTCATTTATGCTGACAAGTTGGGCCATTTTGAATTTTCAGTTAATTTTTGACAGTTGCTTTACTTGCACGTATTTTTGCTCGTCTTCGATTTTTGCTCAATTTCGACCAAAAACAGCATCGCATTAACATTGCTAAGGAGCTGTTGGACTCTGTCGCGACGACCCAAATTTTCTCAAGAGGGTCAGAACTGGTGACCCTCATGGAATCATGGTTTTATGGTTATGACGTGAAAACCAAAGCTCAATCATCCCAATGGAAGCTGCCGCACGAACCAAGACCGAAAAAAGCGCGCCAAGTTCGGTCGAATGTGAAGGTTTTGCTTACAGTTTTCTTAGATTGCACGGGCGTGGTGCATCAAGAGTTCTTGCCACAAGTTATGCGCAAGTTGCGGGAAGCAATCTGCCAGAAATGCCCGGATTTGTGGAAGAACAAAAATTAGCTTTTGCACGATGATCACGCCCCTGCTCATGCATCGTAGCTTGTGCGCAAATTTTTGGCCAAAAATAACATACCAATAATGCCGCAGTCACCGTATTCCCCAAGATCTGGCCCCCTGTGACTTTTGCTTGTTCCCGAAACAGATTATTTGATCCATTTTTTGGAATGGGCAAAAATCGAAGGCGAGCCAAAACACGTGCAAGCAAAACAGCTGTCAAAAATTAACTGAACATTCAAAATGGCCGAACTTATTCTGATACTTTTTGAACAGACCTCGTATTCTTTAAATTTGAGACTTTATTGCTAATAATTATTCTTAACTTTGAATTATTTTTTTCATAAGAGGTTCCTCACCACAACAAAAAGTATCTTTTTAACTAATAACCGGCGATCATTTTGAGATGTTTATAACTTGACTGATCTGTATGAAAAAGAGGATATTTAGAAATGATCTAAAGAGAAGATTCAGGATAAAAAAAATCTATAATTATAATACTGAGCCTAAGGAGGTATTTATCAAAAATATTGAGGTGATTTAGCTTAAAGAAAATTCTAACAAAATTAAAAATCTTTCACTAAATTCGGCGCCATTTTTTTTTTTAAATTTTTCATTCACTTTTTGGGTTATTTTTATTGACCAATTTTTCTGAGGTATTTTTCTAGATCATTTTTAACCGGTCTATGGATAAAAGTAATCTAGAAAAATACTGAAGAAAAATTGGTCCATAAAAATAACCTCAGAAAGTTATCCATTATAAAGAGAGGTCCTAAGAAGAGGAAAACTATAATATTAAGTCAAGACCCAAATTGGTTTTTTTTTTGAAAATATTTTATTAAAAATGGCTTAAAAACTACATTGCTGGAAACATTATAGAAAAGTAGTAATTCAGGAACCGATTCCTGAGGTCTTAAACGGTATTAAGAAATTTGTTGAGGTCTTACACGTCATTAAGAATATTGTAGGTATTATAAAAAAAAAACTCTTAAAAAAAATATAAAAAAAAACAGTTAGAAAGCTAAACCAAGATTTAGTTAAAAAAAAACTACAACTAAAAAGCTCCTTCCTCAAGATCTCCTTAGTATTTTTTACGGCAAATTTCAGACGCTGCCGCCATTATTCATATAATATTAACAATTGTTCAGATTTCTGTATATGGTATAGGTCCTATAAAGCCGTATAGAAGTTTATGCGCTTAAATCGACAGAAGAAAAAAAAATATTCAAAGCTCACTTGCGTTTGGCCCTCAAAACAAGCTATCGATTCTTATGAATGCCAAATTGTATGTTCGGTAATTTGCGGGCGTATACGTGTACGAGCACACCTCAAAAGACCATTCGAACACCATAAACGAACCATTTAATTCGTGATAAATCGGTTCGATTAGTCGATTTTTGTTCAATTTGATTGTTATTGCTTTATTCAGGCACACATACGAACAATATACAAAATAAAATTCCAAACTGAATAGTTGTGAGGTCGCCAAATGATCGTCAGTTGTTGTTGCCTTTGCTGTTTAGCGCTCGTTTGCGCATTTCATGTTGTTGCTATTTACTATTGAATAAAGTTTTTTTTCTCTTGATTTATTGTGGTTAATTTATTGTCACACAATTGTGATTTGTACAGATTTTTATAGATTTTTTAGATCAAACTCTACAGCCAGACATACCCGTAATATAGCTCAAGTTCCTCAATAGATACTATCCCAATACGATACTAACACAGTGAATTCTCACCAAATCATTTTTTTTCCTTCAGTTTTCAATGTGATCTATTTTATTTTCAATGTCCTAAAGACAAATTTATTTAAAAAAAAAAAAACTAACCTAATCGACTTAGGAAAAATCTTTTCTTATGCAAACTCTGTTGTCTCGTTTAACAAAAAGGTGGCCTGTAAGCAAATTATTTCTTTTCTTAAATTAATTTCGATATTTTCTGTTTTATTTTTTTTTTGCTGTATTTGAACACAATTATAGATTTCTTCCGTAAATTATGTCTGATTGAATATTTAATGCCTTGTTAATAGCGCTATTATTTATTCAAATAATAAATAAATTTATTTACATTTAATTTCAATAAAAAATCTAAAAAAAAATCCATAATTATCATACTTGGTATTTGTAAGTTATTATGAACTATTGTAGAAATGCAATGGAATGAGTTTCTTTTTCGACTTCTGATCATTTCAATAGATTTGGGACAAGTTATAAGATATACATTTTTTTTGCTGCAGTTGTAGTCTGATTTCGATACTTTAGACGATTTAAATTCAATCAATTTGTAATTATTTGTCATAGAGTTAATATTCTACGATATTTGAAATTTTTTTCAGAGAGTCTACAATTTTGGGACAGATTGGGACTATTTCTAAAATACTATTAGACTCTTCTTCTATTGTAGACATTTATTTATTTTCAAGTTCATTTTGGAACAAGCTCTATGCACATATAGGACATTTAAAGTTCTTTTTGGGACAAGCTTTATTACCTTTTAGGACAGTGTAATATTTTTAAGACTAATCAAAATTAGCAAATGCATCGTAAAATATCTTAAAAAGAACTCAAATAGATTATTTCATAATAAGTTTAGATAAGTTTTTTTGTCAATAAACATAAAGGATTATTTGTCCTAAGACGGAACTCATCATAATCGAAATAAATAGTTTTTTTTTAGGGCAATTTCTTTAAGGCTTTCGAGACTATAAAACGTTTTTAATCCAATCAATTTACAACTACTTATCGAAAAAATAATATTCTTAGATATGGTATTTTTAAAAAGGATCACCATTTTGGGACAGATTGGGACAATTTTAAAATTTTTATTAGACTTTTTTACGATTGAAGAGATTTATTTATTTTCAAATTTATTTTTGGTACAAGGCCTTTAGGCTTTTAAAATATAGAAAGTTTATTTTGGGATCAGCTCTATAAACATTTGGGACATAAAAAATTCAGGACAGTGTTTTGTTATTATTTTTAAAGCCAATCAAAACTGGACAAAGGTATCATAAAATACATTGAAAAAGCTTAAATGGATTATTTGGCCAAGTCTATATAAGTTTTTATTAACAAAACTAAAGTAAATATATTTTTTTAATTTAGGATAATATTTTTAAGGCTTTCGATACCTTAAAAGAATTTAGTGTTATCAATTACCGACTATTTTTTGTTGAGTTTTTATTCTGAAATATTGTATTTTTTAGAGTTTTTTTTCTGAATAATTTCTGAGAGGATCAAAAATTTTGGGACAATTTTTTTAAAATTTGGGATAATATTTTTAAGGCTTTCGATACCTTAGAGGAATTTAATGTAATCAATTACCGACTATTTTTTGTTGAGTTTCTATTCTGTGATATTGTATTTTTTGTAATTTTTATTTCTGAATAATTCCTGAGAGGATCAACAATTTTGGAACAACTTTTTTAAAAATTTAGGACAATGCTTTTAAGGCTTTCGATACCTCAAAAGAATTTAATGTTAACAATTACCGACTATTTTTTGTTGAGTTTCTATGCTGAAATATTGTATATTTTAAAGTTTTTTTCTCTCTATAATTTCTGAGAGGATCACCAATTTTAGGACAATTTTATTTAAATTTAGAACAATGTTTTTAAGGTTTTCAATACCTCAAAAGAATTAAATGCCATCAATTACCGACTATTATTTGTTGAGTTTCTTTTCTGAAATATTGTATTTTTTAAAGTTTTATTTTTGAATAATTTCTGAGAGGACCACCAATTTTAGGACAATTTTTTTTATTTAGGACATTATCTCTAAGGTTTTTCAGTCCTCAAAAGAATTTTTAATTTTATAAATCAATTACCTACAATTTTTTGTTGAGTTTCTATTCTGTGCTATTGTATTTTTTGAAGTTTTTCTCTCTCAGTTATTTCTGATAGGATCTATAATTTTAGGATAGATTGGGACAGTTTTCTGAATTCTATCAGACTCCCCTATGATTGAGTAGAGTAGCTTATTATAAAGTTTAGATATTATTGGGAACATTGAAACTACAATATTGAGAACAATAGATTTTTTTGGGACAAGCTAACAATAGATTTTTTTGGGACAAGTAAACATTTGGGACATTTGAGGACAGTTTCAGTATATTATTTTTAAGACCAACAAAAACTAACAAAGTTATTATAATACACCCCAATAGCGCTTAAAAGGTTTATTCGATCAACTCTGGATTAAGTATATGTAAATAGACCTAAGCAAACCATCTGTCATAATACGGAACCCGTTATACTCAAAATAAATATTTTTTTTAAATTTAGGACAATTTCTATGAGCTAATAACAAATAGTTTTTGAACGAATTAATAATTATTAAGAATGTCTGCCTGAATCATTAGACTATGTTACATAATTAAAGCATACAAAAAAAATTAATTGTAACAGTCATTTTGAATTTAGGACAATCCCAAAAAAAAAATCTCGTTTTTTTAGTTTCTAAAAATATATACCAAAAAAAAATCATAAAATAACTATGCTTTAATATGATTTGGGACTGATTTGGAACCGTTCAATAACTATAAATAATCCTTTTTTAACTTAGGTTCTTAACAATCAAATTTATTTATAATTATACCATAGCCTTAAGGTATATAGAGACAATATGTTTTTCTAAAAATAATTATTTCCATAAACTTATAATCAACTATTAAATTATATACTCGTATTAATAGAGAATTTGAATAAATTTTACACAAACTCTTTTGAGCGATTTTATAAAATTTTTATACTATGCATATTGATCTGTTAAATTTACTCATATTTATGCCACTTTAGACGGTAGAGTTTTTGGTTCCATTTTACCACCACTACCTTTATCTTATTTTCAGACCTCCTTTTTCAAACCTCTCCCAATATTTTTTTATTACTTCTATTATCATTTTCGTGCACATTTAAACTTTTCAATATTTGCACATTATCACAAAATTATAGTATTCACCATGGCTGATACTATAATTACGATCTCTTAAAATATTCATAAATACAATAAAATCACACATGAAACGAGAACAGGTATTGACGACAAGACGATTTTTGAGCACAGCTCTTAAAAAATGTCAACGATACAACAACACCGCCAACAGCAAATATGGCGACAAAAATTATTCCGTTGACAACTACAGCGCACCGCAACGTGCGATTATGACAATTGTGACTCGTCAAATATAGTTTTTTTTAGCAAAAAAAAAATTAAAATATAAAAATATAAAATAAAAAGTTAAAAATTAAAAATAAAAAAAACAAAATTGTATACTTTGACGATGAAAGATGGATTAAAGTTTTTCTATGCAAAATGAACATTTCTCGAAAATATCTACTCATGTTTGCGTCAATTTATTTCGTCATTTATAATTACTTGTTGAATATTTTTAAGACTATATATTTTTTTATATTATTTTTAATTGGTTTTTGATTTGTTAAAAAAAAGAAAAATCTCCTTATTTTTTGGTAAAGCGGGTAGGAGTAGGAGGAATAATGTAGATTTTTTAGTTTGGATTTTTGCTGTTTTTCTTGATCATAAACGACTAATTTTGACATATTATATTATAAATAAATACGATTGTTTGGTAGTTTTTTTTCTCTCTCCATAATTTCATGTTCTGTGCTTCGATGAAGTTCCAAGAAATCCAACGGAAAAAAAATTGATCAAAAATTATATGAGAGAAAAAATTTTTTTTGGGACAAATTTTATGAAAGTCAACAAAAAAAATTGTGACAAACCAAAATTATTTTTTGGAATTTGAGGACGAAATAGAAAAATCTTAAAGAGTGTATTAAAAGTTGTTTGTATTTTATTTTTTTTTCAGTTATAGGACAGAAGTTGGTAATAAAAAAAAATTAAACTGCATTATCGACACACACTATCAAATTTGCGCTATCGGCAGTAATTTTTATCAATACACTGCATTATCGATTTTTTTTTTATATATGCCTCAGTAGACATTCATGCTTTTTTGTCGAACTAACCAATAGGCCTGATTGGAAGTTTCTATTGTTCGAAAATCCTCTTACGGATCCCTGCGATAGCCAATTTGAATTTCCACCACTTTTGAGTAATTCCTTTTGCCGTTCTTGCTTTGGCGCACAATTGTTTTTTTTTCTCCCCAATATTTCTATTCATTTTATTGCCGGTATTCGTATGATTACATGATCAGTTGAAGTGCATAAAAGTTAATGCAATTCACACCTTATGACAGGGAATTTGTTGCACCAGGTATAATAATATCTGATATGAATAATGACGAATTCTAGAAAAGATGGAAGATTTCCAAATGAGACTGTCAGAAAAAAATATGAAAAGTTACATGGCGATGTGAGTGAGGGGGTAAGGAATGAATAGAGTTCTATCTAAGTAGAGGTGGAAGAAAAAAATGTTACAGATGAAAGGAGACGTTACGTATTCAGAAAATTCAAAGTCAAAATGCGATAAGAATTGCCGAACATCAGAGATTTAATGCGATCGTATCCAGGAATAAGGTATTCATATTTAGAATTTTCGATCAATCATAGACCGGACATGTCGAGGACCGTTGAGCTCCTTGAGGTCTGGCCTCAGTATTGGCCACTTTTACTTTGATGGCGTTTTAAATAGAAGCTCATTTCAAAAGTGGCAAGATTCCATGCTAGCAAAGACTTGATTTCAGATCAAATAATCCATCCATCTATGAGTCTGTCTATCTATTCAAAAACCATCTAATACGAGTATGTTCTCAGATCAAAGAGAAGAAGAAGAAGAGCCAAATGGAGAAAAAGAAAATCAAAATCGACACGCATACATCAAAAACAAAAAAGGAATAAAAGAAGAAGAAAAATTATCACAACAACATAACCGCAGAAAACGAAAGGAAATAAGGAAATTTGAAGAGACGATCTTTGACCAGAACATGTTGAACATTCTATTCAAGTGAAAACTACTTAAAAATGAATCTTCATCATCGGGACCGATTCTATAGGTAAACGAGGAGGTGTACAAAGCAGACCATTCGTACCTACTTGACCATAGACAGAATCGAAATGATAAATGAAGCGGATAAAAATTGATATTCAATGTTGATGTACATCACATCTCACATCACAGGTTCGACGTAATATTAATAGGTGGATAGGTGGCTGGCTGCCTGGTTAGTTGATGTTCTTTCCAAAGTGATTAGAAATTATTGACGAAGGTGGCCATCTATCTGGCTATCTTGACTGTGTTGTGTACCTTGCCTACCTGTTTCCTGGCTTACTTGGTTGCAACTTTGGCATATCTTTACATCAATTTTTACCAGCTTTTCTTTCGGCTAGTCTCGGAAAGGCTTAGCCCACACACATATGAGCACACATACGAAACGCGAACGGCCAGCTCTTAAGAGTGTTATACCATTGAAGAGATGGAAAAATCCTGATTGTCATTGTCAGCATCAGGTCATCAGCGTCAGCATCAGCATCAGCACTACTAACAGCAGCGTAGCATCGGGATAGCGGCCATTATTAGTCAACGCATGCCACGTGGATCGATCTCTGTTGATGAATGAATCCATCGAACCATCGCTGTGCTGTTCACGGAGGGGGCACTACAAAGGCTCTCCGGTCTTTTTGGAAGATGATCAACGAAATTTGCAGTTCAGATGCCTGACTATGCAACGTCAGGGTGATAACTTGTTGCCAATCACACAGACGCTTGCCTTCTGAAAACCCCCACAACAGATTTCCCTAACACACTATTCACTTGCGCACAATTATTGACAGACAGCAGCCCAGTCCACGTGAATTTACAAAATAATACAAATTATTAATATATGAAGATATAAATTTCAAGATGAGAATACAATTAGATGCTTTTAATAATCAAGCGAACGAAGCGAACGTCTCTGCCTTCAGATCGATCATCTTTTCCAATTGCTACAAGCCTCAGCAGTGCAAAGGGGCTTGCCTCCAAATCCGACTCCTGTTCCGTTCGCGAAAGAATCTCGCCAATGAATTACAGCATTTTGGCAGCGAAACCAGATCCTTCAACCATCTGTCTGCGGCTGCTGCTGTTGATCATCCATCCTCGATCAGTCAGGTGCGAATCAAAGCGGCGTCGTCGGAGACAATCACAGCCCATAAGATCGTTGCAGAAGCGTAACAGGAACTACGAGTGCTCTGGTACTGACACTGTAATCACAATTGCGACCGTGACTTTGGCCATCTGATTAGTCGAAATCATCTTTTGTGCACTTGATCCATGCGTATTTATTTATTGATAGCCACATTAATATCACTGACTAATCCCCCACCTTTCGATTGTTGGGCTTCAGTCGGTATGGAATCGATGAAATGAGATTTTTCCATCGGACTTTTGCGTTTTTGTTCCCCCCAAACGATGTGCGAGTAGCTAATTTCGAAAGGTAGCTAGCCTCTTCGTGAATCTTGACCGTATCCGCCGCGGTGTTATCGTGCGGAACATCAACACCATTCGCGTCATTCTGAATCGCCATCACCTTACAACTAAGTAAGTACCGAAGTAAGTAAGTAACTAAGTAAGTAACCAAACGGCCAACCTGGCTAACAATTTGTACTGAATTTGAACTGATCACGATCAACTGATCCACGGTGACTCAATTCGGAGTCTGATTCTTTGGCTTCTGCCAAGCCTGGCAATTCGAGGTCCATGCGGCATTTCCCATTCGATGCACGTAGTTAAAGTCAGTTAGCTTCTTCGCAATCATAATAATAATCATTATCGCAATCATCGTCATCACAATTATCGCCTTCTCGCAAAGTACCACAACGAGTGGAGTCTTAATGTACGAACACGCCAAATCGTGCACAGTTTAATATGGCCGCGTATCAATAAGAGACGCTCCAAATGAAACGTTTCTTGCCTTGGTTTTTTCTCTACCATTTTTGTTTGTAGCCAATCAAAATGACTAATTCTATTCAGCTGATCGCAAAATGAATTTTTACCAGGCGCACTAATGCAGTTTTAGGACCTAACAAATATTTTAATATTTTAGAACAGGAGTAAAATATTTTACGAAAATTTTTATTACTAAAAACTATTTTACTAAAAATTGTTTTAATGACAAAATTTTTTGACAAGATTTTTTCCTTTAAAAATTTTTACTGATAATATTTACTAAAAATGTTTTTACTACAAATTTTTTATAGAATATTTTAATGAAAATGTTTAATAAAAATTTTTACTGAAAATTTTTACTGAAAATTTTTACTGAAAATTTTTACTGAAAATTTTTACTGAAAATTTTTACTGAAAATTTTTACTGAAAATTTTTACTGAAAATTTTTACTGAAAATTTTTACTGAAAATTTTTACTGAAAATTTTTACTGAAAATTTTTACTGAAAATTTTTACTGAAAATTTTTACTGAAAATTTTTACTGAAAATTTTTACTGAAAATTTTTACTGAAAATTTTTACTGAAAATTTTTACTGAAAATTTTTACTGAAAATTTTTACTGAAAATTTTTACTGAAAATTTTTACTGAAAATTTTTACTGAAAATTTTTACTGAAAATTTTTACTGAAAATTTTTACTGAAAATTTTTACTGAAAATTTTTACTGAAAATTTTTACTGAAAATTTTTACTGAAAATTTTTACTGAACATTTTGACTAAACATTTTTACTGAAAATTTTTACTAAACATTTTTACTGAAAATTTTTACTGAAAATTTTTACTGAAAATTTTTACTGAAAATTTTTACTGAAAATTTTTACTGAAAATTTTTACTGAAAATTTTTACTGAAAATTTTTCCTGAAAATTTTTCCTGAAAATTTTTACTGAAAATTTTTACTGAAAATTTTTACTGAACATTTTTACTGAACATTTTTACTGAACATTTTTACTGAACATTTTTACTGAACATTTTTACTGAACATTTTTACTGAACATTTTTACTGAACATTTTTACTGAACATTTTTACTGAACATTTTTACTGAACATTTTTACTGAACATTTTTACTGAACATTTTTACTGAACATTTTTACTGAAAATTTTTACTGAAAATTTTTACTGAAAATTTTTACTGAAAATTTTTACTGAAAATTTTTACTGAAAATTTTTACTGAAAATTTTTACTGAAAATTTTTACTGAAAATTTTTACTGAAAATTTTTACTGAAAATTTTTACTGAAAATTTTTACTGAAAATTTTTACTGAAAATTTTTACTGAAAATTTTTACTGAAAATTTTTACTGAAAATTTTTACTGAAAATTTTTACTGAAAATTTTTACTGATAATTTTTACTGATAATTTTTACTGATAATTTTTACTGAAAATTTTTACTGAAAATTTTTACTGAAAATTTTTACTGAAAATTTTTACTGAAAATTTTTACTGAAAATTTTTACTGAAAATTTTTACTGAAAATTTTTACTGAACATTTTTACTGAAAATTTTTACTGAAAATTTTAACTGAACATTTTTACTGAACATTTTTACTGAACATTTTTACTGAACATTTTTACTGAACATTTTTACTGAAAATTTTTACTGAAAATTTTTACTGAACATTTTTACTGAACATTTTTACTGATAATTTTTACTGAAAATTTTTACTGAAAATTTTTACTGAAATTTTTACTGAAAATTTTAACTGAAAATTTTTACTGAAAATTTTTACTGAAAATTTTTACTGAAAATTTTTACTGAAAATTTTTACTGAAAATTTTTACTGAAAATTTTTACTGAAAATTTTTACTGAAAATTTTTACTGAAAATTTTTACTGAAAATTTTTACTGAAAATTTTTACTGATAATTTTTACTGAAAATTTTTACTGATAAATTTTTACTGATAAATTTTTACTGATAAATTTTTATGATAAATTTTTATGATAAATGTTAATGATAATTTTTACTGAAAATGTTTTTATTAAAACTATTTTACTGAAAACTATTTTACTAAATATTTTAAATGGAAATTGTTTTACTTAAAAAATTTTTACTTCTAAATTTTTCACTGAAAGTTTTTTATTGAACATTTTTTTAATGAAAATGGTTTTACTGAGCATTTTTACTGATCAATTTTTAATCAATTGATCAGTAAAATTTTTTACTGAATATTTTTAAAGAACGTTTTTACTGAATCTGTTTTCCTTTCAAAATATTTACCGAAAATGGTTTTATTGAAAATTTTGTTTACTGAAAATTTTTTTAGTAAAATAGTTACTATTTACTGAAAACCTTTTTACTATATGTTTTTTCCTTTAAATATTTTTACAGATAATTTTCACTAAACATTTTTTTATTGTACATTTTTTACTGAAAACAATTTCACTGAACATTTTTTTACTGAATCTTTTTTCCTTTAACAATCTTTACTAATAATTTTTAGTGGAAATTTTAACTGAAAACTATTTTACTGAAACTATTTCACTGAATATTTTTTATTGAACATTTTTTTAATGAAAATGGTTTTACTGAGCATTTTTACTGATCAATTTTTAATCAATTGATCAGTAAAATTTTTTACTGAAAACAATTTTACTGAAAATTTTTTACTGAACATATTTTCCTGAACATTTTTACTGAAATTCTTCTTTCACTGAAAACTTTTCTTTTGAAAATTTTTACTGACAATTTTTACAGAATCTTTTTTCCTTTCAAAATGTTTACTAATAGTTTTTAGTGAAAATGTTTCCTGCAAACTATTTTACTAAACTTTTTTTACTGTTAATATTTATCTATGGTTCGTGGTATAATCTTACTAAAATGTATACATTTAGGCAAATTAAAGGATTTTTTTCAACTTTTGTCCTAAAATTATTTTTATTTTCGTTTGTGGCCTTAGCCGATAATCAGTTTAAGTTCTATCGTTGCAACCCTATCGAAAGGGTTGGAAATTTATCATTGTATCATTCTATAAAATATGAAATGTTACTAACTAGAGTCGATAATGCCCATACTTTCTTTGCCATACGATCAATACGATCAGTTTGAATGTTTCTTTGTTTATTATTAAGTATCTGCGGTCACAGTGCATCCTTTCAGTGAGAGATGAATTGCGCAATACAATCAAAATTCAATTGTATTCAATTCCATTCGATTCGATTCGATTCGATTGAATCCTTCGGAATTGTAGCCAATCATTTTGAACTTACAACTCTAGCTGTGATCGATTTCGTTGCAATCTTTCTTTTGCTGATTAGGCTGCTGCTGGAACGTAACAAACGCCATAAGTCATTTTCGCTTGTTTGGAGAAATGTTAAATCAAAATGTACGATAAGTAGTTGCTGTGCTCAAACATACCAGGATGAGTAAGTAAGTGATGAGCACTCAATTACACACAGTATACAGTACAGAGCTGACCGTAAAATTATCTAAGATCGGATTGCTGGTTGAATTGCTGATCTGAAGAAAATTAGTACCTCCGCTCGTAATAATAGTTCTTTATTTCCACAATAAATGCATATGATTAGACCGGACAGCTGGTTGTTGGATAGGTGCGATGTTCACGGCTAATCTAAGACCCCAAGTCTGATCGAATGTGCGGACCCACGGTCTTCTTGTTTATCTGCATTTCAACAATGATTACATTCGGTCAGGTACACCAATTGACATATTCATGTGCATAACTCATCCTGGCTAAGCAAGCGTATCTATCGGCCCAGCATCCATGGATCAGCTTGCCAATCTCCATCTTCTAAGTAATAATAATAAATTAACGAAAGATTTATAACTTTTGGAGAACTCATTGTAATCAATGCCATTTCAACGGTTTCTACTCCTGTTGATGATGCTCCTTCTGAAGCTACCATTTGCGATTACATCAAAAGTTAACATTGATAATGAAACTGTCATTACCGACGTCCAATAAGTACTATTCGAAATGAATTTCTTCATATTTCTCCCAAATAGAAAGTATATACTCAATCGATGAGGCTCATTTTTATTTTACAGAAATATTTTGGACAATTAAAATAAGTTTTCTAGAGTCAATTTAGAGGTCGGATCAAGACAATCGCATTTTTGAGTGACTCAATTATCCTAATTTCATTAGAACTTAGAAATTTTCAAGGAAGTCTCAAATATACATTGTAGTTTTGCTAGCATTTTCAGAGCCATCTGGTGGTAGTAATAATATTTCTGTGCTGAGAGCCATCTAGTGGCAGTAATTCTATTTTCATGACAATTGTCCTGTGGCTGAATGAAACCTTTTTGAAATCTTATATTTTACAATAAAATGTAATGATCGCAACCAAGGGGCGCTTTTTTTGGAGCCATCTAGTGGGGATCATTTTCAAAAATATTAAAAATAGGTTTTTTTTTACAGAAAAAAATTATTACTAAACGAAATTGACTTTATTGCTGGTTGTTGTAAGCTTTAACTGGAATTAACAAGAAAAGCAATTTTTTGTCAAGATCTTTTTAAAGAAATTCATTATTTTTTCCGGATATTTCTTAATGATTAGACGAACGAGAGAGAGACAGCCTATTTAATGTGTGCATCCTAAACGATGAATTCTAATAAAGCTGAAATTTTCTCATGCACATTGTATCTTGGCGGTCATGGAATTTATCTAAAAGGTACTCAGTCATAGGCGTTCGATTCCTATCGCTTCCATCTGAACCCCCTTTGACAGTTCCTCCTTTCCCTATGAAAATGTAAATAATCCAAAATGTGTGCATTCGAAAACACTCTTTCGTAAGTGAATTTGGGTGAGGCATCAACAAAATGGGCATGGTTGGAAATTAATGTACAATAATTTCGAGATATTTGTATGAGAAGAAAAATGATTTTCAAAGAAATTGTTGCGTTTCTTAAGTTTCGAAAAATGTACTCAATGTTGATGAGGAAGAAAACGAACAAAAAATTTATCTTGAAAAAAAAACCAGACTCGATCAAGTGATGGATTTAATCGAAATGGAAATAAAAAGCATTTTCTTCTTCTTTTAATAATTGTACGCAGCTAAGTATTAACTTACTTAGATGGTTCTTCAGTGGATAAGGGAAGGGCGCTGTGGTAGGGATTAATATTTATTAATTTTCTTTATTAATATATCAACTGCACTAATCGTAAATGCGTTAACAATTATGGGGGACACTTGTAAGAAAAATGGACAAGTGGATTGATGGATTTTCAAGTGGACCACAATTAAATGTGGCGAATTGACTGAGAGCCGAACTGTGTGAGTGTGGCTATTTTATGGAGTTTGTCGATGGCATTGGTCCCTAAAAATTGTGTTAAACTGCAAGTTTCTAAATTGGTGCTGAGTGATTCCGAATTGAAGTGGTTTTTGGAATATAATTGAAATTAAGAGTTTGGCTCCGAATGGTCTTAAGTGTTTTTCGTCCTGAAAAGTCTAAGTGGATAATTTTTCATTCGAAAATTTGATGTGATCTTTTTTGTTTGAAAATTCTAAGGAAAGCTTTCAATTTTACAAGAATTATTGTATTTTGGCATAAAAGTTTTTGTGTACGCCAAAAAGTTTAAGGGACTTTTATCTCGAAGCAGTTTTTAGATAGATATTTTTATCCCTGAAAAGCCTTAAGGATCCTTTTACCCCTGGAGAATTCCAAAAGTTATCCTTTTTTCTCCGAACTTAAAGGACATTTTTTTCCAAAGCAGTCTAAGAGGTTTTTATCCCTAAAAAGCCTTAAGGATGCTTTTTCCTATGAAAAATTCCAAACGTTATCTTTTTTGCTCTGAATTACGAGGGACTTCTTTTTTCAAAGCAGTCTAAGAGGTTTTTATTCCTGAAAAGCTTTAAGGATCCTTTTGTCTATGACAAATTCCAAACGTTGTCCTTTTTTCTCTGCATTTCAAAACACTTTTTTCTCGAAGTAGTCTTTAGAAAGACATTATTATCTCTGAAAAGCCTTAAGGATCCTTTTGCCTATGAACAATTCCAAACTTTATCCTCTTTTCCTCTAAACTTAAAAGACATTTTTCTCGAAGCAGTCTAGGAAAAACGTTTTATTCCTGAAATGCCTTAAAAATCATTTTGCTCATGAAAAATTCCAAACTTTATGCTTTTCTTTGTCCGAACTTAAAGGGACTTTTTCTCGAAGAATTCTTATGAAGACTTGTCTATCTATAAGTCTTCAGGATCCTTTTGCTGACCTTTTATCACGCAAAGCTTAAGAAATAATAAAAATGATATTTTTGGAAAAACTTGAAATATTTTCAAAATCGAAAGGGAATATTTTTTTATCTAAAATAGTCCTTATTGTCTTTTGTCTTTAGAAAAGTTATTTGGAACAGATTTCTATTACCAAAAAGTATTTTTTATGTCCGCAAAACCTCAAAAATAGTAAAAAGGATTTTTTTTGAGAAAGTTCTAATATTTTGAAAATCTCAGATGAATATTTTTTCCCTAAAATAGTCCTTATTGTCTTTTGTCTTAAAAAATTATTTGTAGAAGATTTTTCATACCAAAAAGGATTTTTTTAATATCGCAAAGCTTAAGAAATAATAAAAAGGATATTTTTGGAGAAACTTTAATTATTTTGAAAATTTTAGAAGAAAAGTTTCTTACCTAAAATAGTCCTTATTGTCTTTTGTCTTTGAGAACATTATTTGTAGAAGATTTCTCTTACCAAAAAGGATTTTGTTATTCTCGCAAAGTGTCAGAAATAGTGAAAAGTATTTTTTTGGAAAAACTTTTAATATTTTGAAAATCTTAGAAGAATATTTTTTTCTCTAAAGTAGGAAAAAGAGTCCTTATTGTTCCTGAAGGTTCAACGAAATATTGCTACTTTTCAAATAGGCATTTTATTTATGAAAAGGACTTTTTACTCTGAAAAGTCTTAAGAGCTTTTTATATTTGAACAATTTATAATTTAATTTTTTTTTCTAAAAACTCGAATGCAGCCAAAACTAAAACTTACGAGTACCATATTAAAAAAATTAGCTTTAGATCCTCAGTTATCTAATAAAATTCAAAAGATTTTTCTTATTTTGAAGCTTTTTATAAATGCAAAATCCAAATCGCTTTTCATCTTAAAAAAAATATCTGAAAATTGTAGGGGACACTTTCTCTCGAAAAAATCTAGAGGTCCCTCTAGACTTTTTCGGCTTATGAGTCTTTCTAGGTCGCTCTAGACTTTTTCGTCTAATTTCATTGGTACAAAAAAGGACTTTATTTAATTCTGATAAATTTTTTTCATCTTTAAAAACTATGTTTTTAACAGTCCAATCGATATGAAGTTTTTTGAATACTTTCGAAGGTTCTAAAACTTCGTTTATTATAGCTGACAATAGCTAACATACCCAATATGTGCAAAAATGTTAATTAATTAAGAAAAACCAACAAAAAAAAATTAATCACTTGAAAATTTATTCCTGTATTCCACGTACAGCACAGAAGGTCATCCACATCATATTACTCGAATTCACCGACAAAAACTATGATTAGGCATAAAAAAAATTTCGATTAAGAAATATTATTGAGGAAAAAAAAGACCTCAATCCAAGCCAGCCAAAAGTACTTGTCCCCCACTCCGTCTATCATCATAATCTCCCAAACAATCCAATAGCATAAGATATTCTAACAATTAATATTTATTCTATTTTATTATTTATCTCATTTTTAATCCTATTCGATCTTAGCTTTTTTTATAAAACTCTTATTACGAGCACATTTGACAGCGAAACAATTCTGAAGAAAGTAGATTTCGATTCACGATCATTTCGTACCAAGAATATTTAAGAATTTTCAGATTAAAAATCAAACAGAGAAAAGTATTTAAAGTAGTCAAAAAGTTTTTATAAAAAGACGTTCGAAAAGAATATTAACAATAAGATAGATGTGCCTCGAGAGGGAAAGGCGGACCGGGAGAAACAACAAAAATCTTCTGTCGAAAAACCAAAATTCCAAATCAAGTGAGAAGAAGAGAAATGATGACAGAAAAGGTTCTCAAAAATAGGAATAGGTACCATTAAATTCCGGCTGACGAATCACATCGTTAGATGTGAATAGATCATCGAAAAAAAAAAAATAGACAAAAAAAGAACCGAATTTGTAAGAAAAAGCATCTCAAAAATTAAACTAAAAAATAAGTGAACAACCAGAACTGTAAGAGAAAAAAAGAATTTTTATCAAAAAATTTTAACTTAAAAAAAATTAAATTAAAAGTAAAACACAACAAAAAAAAAAAAAGACCATTAGGCAACAAAAAAAAGAAGCACGACAACAAAACGTAACGCTTCAATTCGAAAATCCCATTAAAATCCGGACAACTTTAAGAAATCTTTTTGAAGAGAACTTCTTTTTGTACGCGTCGTCGCTGTCATAACCAACTACCATTGACCGCCACCTCCACAATACCACCGATTCCGCTGTCCCCTTTCTGGGCTCACATCAACTTGGCTTCAACTTGTAGATGAACAAATTTTTTCGGGCATCCATTAATCCAGCATCCAAAGATTTTTGTTTTGATCTGATCGCAAGGTTTGGCTCCAAGCTAGGCTATAGTCGATCGGTGATCGCGTCGCGTCACTCAATCATATTTTTGTTCGGTCACTGCCAATGCCAAACCCGAAGCGAAATGATTTTGACTATTCGACTAGTGTTAGTTCGATCCCAGATCGAAGCCTTGCGGTGCCTCAAGCCACTATTTACTGGCGTGGCAGAATGATGGTGGATCGTGTTTCGGCAACAGGCTGATTTTCATTTTCAGTTAAAGTGATCGATGATGCGTTATTATTGTTGTTGTCGTGGCTGCTTTTTGTATTAATTCGTATTATTTCTTCCATGGAGGAACACAGGTCGTGTCATTGGTGGCGATGGTAGAAGTAGCCGTCGACTCCCTCTACGGTGGCACCGAAAATTCTTCGAGATCTTTTCGAATAGAAGAACAGATAACAACCTGCAACCAAAATGAACTAAAACCATTGAACGCGACTGTGTATAATGAAATAATTCAAAAAATTCTTAAATAGGCTTTGCCAACCGATCCATTGTCATGGTTATTGTTATTAGCTTGGCGGTGGCAATAATATCATCGGTCGTGACTATTTCTATGCTGCCCCAATTGTAATAGTTGCAAAGGTAAAACTCCGAATTACCAAAAAAAAAAAAAACACAAAAAACAAGCGCCTGGAAAAAATTTTATAATTTGTAAAGCATTTTTTCTGCCATTATTGAATAAATATTCCTAGCCTGATAGCTACCGATATCTTTAAACATGAACATTTACTTTATGAAAAAAATTCCCGAAATATTACTTGCAGAGAGAGTTTATTAGCTCGTGAAGTCCTTTCTTTGTTCTATTCAATCAATTTTTTTTGTTAAATGCCTTAAATAAATCTTATTGAATTAAAGACTTTCCGTTGGGTTAAAAGAGTTGATTCAAAATTCCGTAGACGTGTCCTTAATCCCCATTTTGACAACTATTTCAATTTTTAATGATGACAACTATTAATCTTATAGTGCAAATTATCACCACTACGAACTGACAAAGAAAAATTAATGTAAAAATTACCCCCCTCCCCCCGCGAAATAGTTCGTTGGACCATCAAGATTGTTAATTAATAATAATTTGAGGCCTCTTTGTGGTGATGAAGTATTTAGTGGGTGGTTAAGTGCTTGCAGAGTCATCTGGTGGAATATCTCCGGAGTCATTTTATCTGACAAATTTTCGCAACTGTTTTAGAGATTGTCAATTAATAATCAATTTCTCTTTGAACGTCTCCTAGTTTATTTTATTTTTTATTTCTCAGATAATAGTTAAGGGTTTTCAGAGCCATCTGGGTGAATTTTGCCAGAGGCTTTTTTTTAAATCTCTTTTTTGCATATTAACTAGTTTTTTTTTAAATTTAAGAATTAATTTTTTACGTTGGAAGCCTCTTAGTTGTTGTGAATCATTTCAATTTTTAGCCCTCTGGTGGTAGGTGAGGGTCTTTAGAGCCATCTGGTGGAATTTTCTTTTCAGTATTTTTATCTGATAAATTTTTAGTTTTCCATCAGTTCTTTGGACTCTTGAATTGGTAATTACCATTTTCTTTAAGAAATCCTCTTTGTGATTTTTGATTTTTTTATTCAATTTTTATGCCTCTGGTGTTGATTTATGAGTTTTACAGAGCCATCTGGTGGAGTTTTCCCGCAGCCTTTTTATCTGATAAATTTTCAC
Organism: Atherix ibis; assembly: GCA_958298945.1. NCBI lineage: Eukaryota > Metazoa > Arthropoda > Insecta > Diptera > Athericidae > Atherix > Atherix ibis. The sequence continues at coordinate 4,313,317 of OY282610.1, forward strand.
ATCTCTTTTAGAGATTCTCAATTAATAATTAATTCCTCTTTGAACGTCTCCTAGTTGTTTAGATTTATTTTAATTTATATCTCTCAGGTAGGAGTTACGGAATTTCAGAGCCACCTGGGGGAATTTTTCTGCAACCTTGTTCTGAGCAATATTTAATTATTCACAAGTTCTTCCGTTCCTCAGATTGTGAGTTAATAATTTTGCTCTTCAAGCCTCATAGTTGTTTTGAATTATTTTAAATTTTAGCCATCCAGTGTTGGCTAATGGCTTTTCCAGAGCCATCTGGTGGAGGTTTTTCGTAGCCTTTTTATCTGATCACTTTTTACCATTTCAGTAGTTTTTTGATCACTTCAGCTTGTCAGTTTTTTGCCTCTTTGTGGTTTTGGCCACTTTTAATTTTTATCTCTCTGGTAGTTGGTTTTTAAGAGATTTCAGAGCCACCTGGAGGATTTTTTCCACAATCTTGTTCTGAACAATGATTAATTCTTCAAAAGTTCTTCAGGCCCGCAGATTGTGAGTTAATATTTTTTCTGTTGAAGTCTCCTAGCCATTTTGAGATATTTTCATATTTAGCCGTCTGGTGGGTGGTCAAAGGTTTTCAGAGCCAACTGGTGGAATTTTTCTGCAGCCTTTTTTCTGACCTTGTTTTTTGCACCTCAACTAGTTTTTTGGACTCTCGAATTAAGAATTAATATTTTTACTTTGAAAGCCTCTTGGTTATTTTGGAAAAATTTTATTTTTTAGCAATCGGTTGATGGTGAATGGGTAACAGAGCCATCTAGTGGAATTTGTTAAGGTACTTTTATCTAATAAATATTTAGCCTTCAATTTGTTTTTTTTTAAAACGCAGCTTGTCAGAGCCATCTGGTGGTGACTGTTATTGGAACTAATTTTTTGCACATTCTACCTTGAAGTGTTTGTACAAAAATTTACTTAAACCTAATACAGATTATCACTTATACTCTCAATAATATAATAATTTCAAACCAATTACAATTGTGTATGTCCTTTAATATATACACAAAAATATGTAAAAGTAATTAAAATTGTTGTTTTCTTTTAAGATTTATATCCCTAAAATATTCTATGAAAACGAACAGAAAAAAAAATTGGTACGTACTTTGAAGAGGAAATAGATATTTAAAATAACTACTGCTCAAGATACAAGGATGCTCTCAAAATATTTGTGCTTAGCTTAAAACCCTGAACATTAAATTGATCCTGATAAGTCCTTCATTCAGGTAGTGTGTCTTCATTTAAACTAAAACAGTCCCCATCCATAGCGAATGGCTACGACCAACTTGCCGAATCCAGTTTTACTGAAGATTTAGAATCGATCCTTACTACATCAAATGTAAATTTACAAATCATCTAACTTTTTCGAATAGTATCTGAGCAATTCCCGTACCCATATTATTATAGTCTAACGATCTGATTAACCGACTTATTGGCTGACGACTGATTAACCACTGCACCAATTGCCCAATTTCAGGCATACAATTACTATAAATGATCCTATAAAATATGAAAATGAGGGCAAATGTCATTGACAGCATACAAAATGCAACGAGCGACATTTCTTTTGGCTTGACGAAATCATAAAGAAACTAATCAGCAGAAGAAAGAAAAAAACCATTTTTAAATAAGAGGGGCAATTACCAAAACTTTAACTATTGTCCGGTTATGCTCTTTAACTGAAAACCATCAACTAACTCTCTAACACACTGAAAGAAATATTAAATCCCGCATTTCAAAATATTTCGTCCACACTTCTTACATCTTCCGTCTCGATCGTGTCATCATCTGGAAAGTATCTACCACAGCGTATGGTATTCTAATTCTTCTATACATGTTCGTATGGCTAACCAATAAAAACTACTCCATTTAAGTGCTTAGTTGGCAGCTGCCTTAAGGCATGAAATAAAAAAAAATCCAGCCCCAAAAAAAACTATCTTCAAAATATTCTCCAAAATGAGGAAAAAAAAATTCCGGATTAGAAAAGAAATAATGCCCCAAAAAAATTGAAAAAAAATTAAATTAAATAAAAGAAAAGACAAAATTAGAAATTCTCTAAGCTGGGATAGTAAAGAGTAATTCCGCTAGTAAATTGGAGATTTTTGATTAAAAAAAAATATATTATTATTAGAAACGTGCGCAAGCTATTCCTAGAGTCTGGGGTCTTAACTATTAAAAGATCATAGTTGTGGTCTTAACTATGAAAAGATGACAATTTGCAAAATCACTAGCGCCCCTTACGGCGGTAACCGAAGAAATTGTCTAACTACAGAATCCTGACTTAAGATTGTCAATTAATTAATCGTTTCGAGAATGGCCACCATTAGCGCAGAGCAGCACTGAACTTATCTCGCACATTGGCGTATCGGCATTGGAAAAGAGTAAAAAAGAAAGGGGAATAGAGGAAAAAGGCAGCAGAAAAGTGAATATTTTTCTTTGTTTTTTAATGAAGAACTAAAGAATTTCTGTCAAAAGTATTTGTGTTTATTTTTTATTCTGTTTTTAATATTTCTTCTGTTTGTTTTTACTTGATTTCAATTCGTTTTTTTTCTTCTCTCCTGTTCATTAATTCATGTTTCCTTCATCCGCTTTATGGTCTTTTTTTTCCCGATTTAATACACGATTTTCTGTTCGAAATTATTTATTGTGGGAGAATTTCTGAATTCCACTTAAAAATGTCAACTTCAGATATTCTGAAGTAGAGCGTTCCAAGTTGTGAACAATCCTGGCCATGACAGATGGTTGCGTGTGCAAATGGCAGTTAGGAATGAGCGAGTGTATTAGTGTCAGTGGGTAAGTGTAGTTTTTTAACTGTCACTGGCGGTGTAATTATGTATGAAGATCCATATTATACGGGTTTCGAAATCAGTATAAATCCTATGTGAAAAAATAAAAGAAATTAAAGTAAACAAAAATTTTTCTTTTAGATTATTTCCTTTTGATCCTCGTTTATTTTTTTAATTTTTTGTTTAATTGAAAGTTCAACAAGGAACAAACATATTTTATTTTATGTCAAGAGGGGATTTTTTATGTATAATTTTAATCAAAACAAAATAATTTCTTATTGAAAATGGCTTATTCCGGAAATTATTGAGCGAAAACTTGTATTTTTATGATTATTGAAAGATTTTTGAGTACTGAAAATTTTCAAAATTTTTTTATATTAATCTTTATTATCATTGAGAAATAATTCCAGCTCCTTAAAATTTTTGTAACATCTTAACTGATGACACTATAAATCGATGGTAATGCAATATATCTCAAAATACAGGGTTATTAATTTGGTGGTTTGAAAAGTGCATCCCTGTCATTTGACAGCTGTCAAACTTAATTTATATCATCTTATTACGGATCGTCCAACTGACTATAGAATCTGCAGAATACACTAATAAGTAAAACTACCACATATGGGGCTCTAAAAATCCTCAAGTCACTGCAAAAAAGGTATTGTATTCACAAAAAAATGGTCTAAAGGTGACATTGACCTTCATTTTTTCTTTGAATATAAAGAAAACGTGTTTGTAGGCGGCTCCAAAATTTTTTTCTTGGTAAAAACTTAAAGAACTGTATGTAATTTAAATAAAAAAAAAAGCACCACAAGCTATACAAAGCAATAGATTTTCAGGACCCATAATCGTATTGTAGGATTTGGTAATGTTGATTTGGTGGCATTAGGCTTTTTCCTATAGAGTTATGAAAAAAATTATACTTTCTGTAAACTATTTGGAATCTTTAAAGTACCAAAAAAAGTAAATGCCGAATTATAAGCCCGACATGTGCGAAAATATCATTAAAAATTACGTTAAAAAAATATAGCTCTGTAAATTAACTAATAACAGCTAATTAAATATTTTATATAAATCATTATAGTTAATTAAATGGCAAAATTAATATAATATAATTATTTATTTATTTAATTAAAATCCAAATTAAAAATATATTTGATTGGGTTTTATTTTCCAAAGTGCAATTTGGATAATCCAATATTTTACCAGCGAAAACAACAAAATATACAAAGAACTAACGCCATCTACTTAAATTGCTAAGAAACTGTTTTAATTTTATTTCGTAAAAAAAATTCACTGTTTTGTTTTTCTTTAAAAAAAACACAATTTATTGCAAACGCATTTGCAAATCACATGAACAAAAATTCCTCCTAAAATTATTACATTTTTTCAACAATTTTTATCAATATTTTAGTTATTTTATTAATAAAAAATTATAAACTATAAATTGCTAGAGAAAAAAAAAATCATACAGAATAAAGTTTCAAATAGTAAAGAAAATTATCCTTGCTTGTATGTAATTTATTTAAGATAAAATGAAAAATGATAATTCCTTCATCAAAACTCCAAAACCAACCGCCAACCACCTCCCCCCTCCTTATAGTAAAAAAACGATCACAAAATATGTAAATAAAATTAATAGAATCAAAATGGATGCTCATATTACCCATAAATGATCACATTCCGCAGCGTGTGAAAAGCTAAGACACCGGTTGCCTGCCAGCCATCATACATTGTTGGGGAATCATGAAAAATTGCCATCAAGATAAAATGGACTTTATTTCAGAAAAATGGGAGGGCTTCTGTCTTCACATCGGATTGCCAAGGTGGCTAGTTTAGCTCCTGTACTATCCATACGGTAGGCATTCGGTAGCTGTACACATCGTGTTGTCGTCTTTTATGAACGCCGGGGATAAATGCTGTCGAGTCTTGCTGAGATCTTGCATTTGGAAATGTGAGAAACGACAAACACGGAAACTCCATTTTGACGAAATTTTTGTGATTGGCTTTTATTAATAAATTTTCTCTTTTCCCTTTTTTCTTATTCATATTCTGTCTCAAATTTTTCTCTCTTTTTATAATAAATCTTATTCGATTCAAATCTCAATTATCCATTATGGAAAAAGATAATTTGATCATATCCATTAAAGGCACCACCTGAAAATACAAATCTACCATAAATCTATGATTTCTATTCATTTTTTTATTATTTACTTTTCTTAGAAGGAATAGATTTACCCAAAGAAAAAAAAATTTATCATAAAACCTACCATTTTTTTTTTCGATGATTTTGATGAATGATGGCTAACCGTGTTGGTGATTGCTTATTTTTCATTAATGGTACTTTTTTCTATACCTTTTCGAAATTATGGTTAATAAATTAGTTAAGATAGTCAACTGGTGATAAGCTATTGTGGTCTTCGTAAATCGATTAATCATTTTGAAATTGTCAAAATATATGAAATTCTATCGGCTTAGTGGGCTTTGTGAACTTTTTATTGTTTATTCATTTTTGGAAAGTCATTTCTCAACAGTTTGAGGTTCTAAAAATATAAATAAAAAAAATGTTGTAAGAAAATATTTAACTGATTTGGGGTCCTACATAAAATTTATTTCAAAAAAGTTCAAATTCATTCTTGTCATAATTTTCTGAAGAGCGAATCAAAGACTTTAAAATCTTTTAAAATATTTTAAAGTCTTTTGACTTTAACAAAAAATAAAACTTTTTTTCAGCAAATCCAACAAAAAGCTGACTTCCAAAAAAATTACTTTTGAAGAAAAGAAGGATTTACTTTTGAACACCCTAAATCGATTTATTCTCAATTTAAGTTGAAAAAAATGTTCATTCTGTATTTAATGACCTTTAATTTTTGGAATAATATTGTCAGTCATAAATAGGCAACACAAGTGATTCAAGGGTCTTAAAAGAAATTTTGCTTTAAAAAAATTGGTTTAGCAAAAACTAACTTATACGAAAAACTGAAGTCCCTTATAATTTTTGTCATAAAAACCTAAACTCTGTAATTTTTTACAAGTATTAAGGTCCTAAACTATAATAAAATTGAAATTTGATAAACGATTTTTGGAAAAAAAAACTTTTTTTAAAATATTATTCTTAATCAAAAACAAAGTATTCAAATGGTGTAGGGGTCTCAATAAAACACTTATAAGAAAACTGTTTTGCACTTGGTCTAGAGGTCCTAAAAAAATATAAACGAAAAACCAAAATGTGGAATAAAATTATAAATTTGTAATTTTCATGATAAAAAGCTGAGGTATTGAAATTTTTTGGAAAAAACTAAGGTCCTAGACAAAGATAAAACTGAGACTTGATCAATTTAAAAAAGAAAAATCTTTTTATTATTCTTTTTAATCAGAAATATAATATACAAGTGAAGTAGAGGTCTCAAAAAAACGAAATGTCAGAAAATTTATTTGCAGTTATTGTAGGAGTCAAATAAAGATGTTTTATGAAAAGAAATATAATTGAATAAAATTATTGTATTGTATAATAATTTTATTTGGGGTCTAAACTTTTTCAAAAACCTAAGGTCTCACGTAAGATAAAATTGAAACTTGATCAATATTTTTTGCAAAAACCTCTTCTGAATATTCTTTTTTGTCTAAAATTTGATTTGTAAATGGTAAAGAGGTCTTAAAACAAACTTTTGGTGAAGGGATCCCAGAAAAACTGAAATCTTATTGATTTATGTTAAAAAAAAGTTTGGGTCTGTATTTTTTCGCAAAAAAAAACTATGGTCTCAAAAAACCATATACCAAAACCTGAAGTCCTGTATGAAATTCAATTTTTGAGGTCTGTAATTTTTTGCAAAATATAATCTTTTTTTATACTCTTTTGAATATTCTTTACTGTCAAAAATTTGATTTGTAAATGTTGAAAGGGTCTCAAAACAAACTTAAAAAAAAATTAATTTATATATTGTACAATTGATGTAGGGATCCCAGAAAAACTGAAATCTTATTGATTAAAGATAAGATTTAGGTAATAAAAATTTAGGGTCTGTAATTTTTCGCAAAAAAAACTATGGTCTCAAAGTTTGATTAAATTAAAATGCTATTAAGAGTTGCCTAAAATATTCTTTTTCTCATAAATGAGATATGCAAATTGTGTAGAGGTCTCAAAAAACTGAACACCAAAACATGAAGTCCTCAATAAAATTCAATTTTTTATGATAAAAAACTGAGGTCTGTAATTGTTTGCAAAATAAATTTTTTTTTATACTCTTTTGAATATTCTTTACTGTCAAAAATTTGATTTGTAAATGTTGAAAGGGTCTCAAAATAAACTTTTAAAAAAATTAATTTATATACAATTGATGTAGGGATCCTAGACAAACTGAAATTTTATTGATTAAAGTTATGTTTAGATAATAAAAAGTTTGGGTCTGTAATTTGTCGCAAAAAAACTAAGGTCTCAAAGTTAGATTAAATTGAAACTTTATTAAGAGTTATCCAAAAATATTTTTTCAAAATTCGTTTTCTCAAAAACGAGATATGCGCATGGTGTAAGGGTCCCAAGAAACCGTATATCAAAACATGAAGTTCTCAATGAAATTCAAATTTTTATTAACAAAAACTGAGAACTATAATTTTGCCGTAAGATATTAAGGTCTCAAACTATGGTCAAATTAAAAGTTGATTAAGAGTTGGTTAAAAATAATTTTTCAATAATTATATTTAATCAAAACAAAGGACGTTTCTGTATTGAATGACCTTGATTAGATTTAATATGCGAGTAACAACCAACAAATTGACCTACAAAATATTATAATTAATTGTCCCCAAATTTCATGAATTTTTGCTGTTCAAGAATGAGAAAATCTTCATAATATAATTATCCAATATTATTTATGGGGAAAATCTTTTCACCATAAATACACGGGAGCCTCCATTATCACCATGATTATCCCCATTATCATAGTAATCACAATTGATTTGTGGTTATTTTAGAAAAGATTGTTTTAAATTGACCCAAAACGCCATTCTTCACCTCCTTGTCCACTCGTCTTAACGAAGATAATAATAATAATCATCGAAGAAAGCTAAAATCTCAATAATAAAAAAAATATCAAATTGATGACAGCAGGTTGAATAATGCCACCAACATTCAATGGCGATTGAAATTTTCTCCATTGGATCAGAGAAACTTTAATAAGTACTAAAAAGATAGAAACTGATTTATCCCCCAGGCGCTAAGAGTGAGAAAGAGTGAGATAGAACAGAAAAAATATGAAACAACAACGAATAGTAATAAAAATAAAAAAAAACCCCAAACGATGATAACAAATTTTTCCACTTATTTATCGAAATTTCACCGCACTTTTTTTTTGACTGGGTACTCTGCTACTTGATCAGCACCATCACGATCACTTCCACCACCATCGTGATCATCCTCATCAACTCCATCATATTATTTTTATTATTATTACTATTATTAATCATTCTCATCTGTTTTGGATATTTTTTCGTGTTGATTTCATATCAATTTCCTTGAACATTTGGAAAGCAGAAAGCTTCAACCGAAACAATCAAGAAGCTGAAAATAAATGCAAAACAGAAACTTAATACGAAGAAAACATGCCAACAGATTCACAAGGCACTCACTCATCCATTCACTGTTTGGTTATATTATATAAGAAATGAGATAACAAGACTTTGTACAACTTCTGATTCGGTAGGCGATGTACTAGTCGTGTTTCGTGATGCCGCGTCGATCGGTTGGCAGACGTGACGTCTTGCAGAAGTGAAGCCGCAGCAGCAAAAGCGCGCAGACAATCGACACGACGGCCAGACGGTAAGACACGAGTCTCTCCTTTTGTAGCCTTACATCTGCCCTCCAAGTAGCCGATGTACGGACAATAATGGCACGCCGGTTCCGGTTCCACACTAACTAAGATCACACTAATCATAGTGATCGGAGTAATCGCAGGCATCACAGAGTGGACCACAGTAGTCTACAATGTCCAGCTGTCCGGTAATGCTACGTTACGAGCAAGTACTCGACAACATAGCAATTTCGGCTGTTGGCTACCAGCATCAGCACCAGCCCAGCGCACCAGCATCATCACCTTCGTTGCCATTGCGCAGATTCCATGTAGGAAAGTCTGCGATTTATGATCGCGTGGCCAGATGTGACCCACTACCGACTTAAGTGACTGAACATTTGGCATTGGCAGAAAGTTGAGTTTTTCTTTTTTCTATTTTCGTTTTCGGTGCACACTTGGCCTGATCACTTGGCTAATATGATCACAGGCAAGGCGAGCTTTATTAAGAAAGAAGAGAAAACTTTCAGCTCAGAGGGTGGGCGAAAAAGCTTCCGATCATAGCTGAGGGTGAGGGTTCCAATCATTAGTGAGACTATCAACCAATAGAAGTGAATAACTTTCGCCATTTCCATATTATTTTCTTGGCATTTTTTTCTTCTTCTTGGCGTAATTTCCTTTTTTTCCCCAAAATGGCCTTTGGAATTTCCGGGCTTTTTTATAAACGGTCTGTGGTCATTAAGACATCAGCAATGATATTGGCACGTGCCCTTGATCGATTAATACTCGTAGCTAATTTCATCCAATTTCATGATCTGGGACCCTTCGATCTATTTCCATCGATGCGATGCGATCGACGCTCACGATCACCGTGCGTCTATGCTATACAAAAAACCAAATCAGATCAATTGCGTGCACCGTGACTGAAATTTTTTTTTCTTCTTGATGCCATCATTTACGAATAGCAAGACCATCCCCAGTGAAGGCATGGCCATCTCCTCTCCAAGCCCCCTGCACTTAATTGAGCGTTTAGATTACCTGTTCGACTATGTGGTAATTTTCCGATTTGTTTAGTTAGTAGTACATGATTTATTTTTCGTTTTATATAAATTTTTCTGCTGCTAGTAAATCACTTCCGTATCAATTTAATGTTTTTGGTACCAATTGATCACGATACGGTGTTTTTCTATAATTTTTGGTTCAAGTTCAAAATGATCGAAGACTATTTGTAAATCAATTGGAATTTTTTTTTTTTTTATTACGACATGAAATTATTAAATAAATTATATGCTATTAAGATGAATTGGAATTTTCTATGCAGGATATTTTTGGGACCCAAAGCTTATGTGAAACCTATTTTGAAAAAAATGCAAACTAACAAGATCAATTTTTCTAATTGAAAAATAAAATTCTTTCATTTAATAGTTATTATATTCATTTATAATTAAAGATGAAATTTAATTTAAATAATAATTACCATTTGAAAAAATTATAATTATTATCTTAAATAGATAAAATTCTTGAAAGATATGCTGCTTGGATGCTGGAACAAGCGGCTTGCAATGCTGATTTTGCGATGAGGCTCAAAAAATTTTTTTGCGATGAGGCTTATTTTTCAATTGACGAATACGTCAATAGCAAAATTAATATGTATGGGGCTCAAAAAACCCACAATGGATTATAGATGAGTCATTGTATCGACGACAAAGACTGTCCGCTGTGCATTTTGTTCTCAAGGTGTCATTAGCCCATATTTCCTTGAAAATGAACAAGGAGCACTGTTACCGTTAATACCGATTTTTTTAAATCTAAACTTAAAGATTTTCATCTGGGCTATATGTGGTGCCACAAAGTATTTAATACGACAAATTCTAGCATTACTGCGCGAAAACTTAACAGAACGTGTAATTTTCAGATTTAATGATGTCAATTGGGCCTCCAAAAAACTAAGGTCTCAAACTAAGATAAAATAAAAGCTGTAATAAATATTATTTTAAAACATTTTCCGAATATTTTTTATATTCTAGGGGTTCCAAAATAAACTTGTAAGAAAATTTATGATTGAAAATTAAGGACTAGAATTTTTTGGCAAAGAACTAAGGTCTCAACTAAATTTAAATTAAAGCTTTAAAAAAAACTTTCCCAAAAACATTTTTTGTACATTATTCTCACCCAAAAATAAGATATGCAAATAGTGTAGAGGTCTCAAAAGTAGTCTTCTATGAAAAATGATTTGCAAATCGTGTAGGGGTCCTAATAATTTAGGAGTCTCAAAAAACACTTCAACTGAACACTTGTGTAAAATGGTGTATAGGTATCAAAAAATACTTGCACGAAAATCTGAATTTTGAATAAATTTTGAATCTTTGTGTTCAAAATATGAGGTCGTATTTTATCAAAAAACTAAGATCTCAAACTAAGATAAAATTTGAACTGTAATAAAAATTATTTTAAAACATTTTCCGAATATTCTTTATTTTTTAGGACTTCCAAAAGTAAACTTTTAAGAAAATTTATGATTGAAAATTAAGGACTAGAATTTTTTGGCAAAGAACTAAGGTCTCAACTAAATTTAAATTAAAGCTTTAACAAAACTTTCCCAAAAACATTTTTTTGTACATTATTCTCACCCAAAAATAAGATATGCAAATAGTGTAGAGGTCTCAAAAGTAGTCTTCTATGAAAAATGATTTGCAAATCGTGTAGGGGTCCTAATAATTTAGGAGTCTAAAAAAACACTTGAACTAAAAACTTGTGTAAAATGGTGTATAGGTATCAAAAAATACTTGCACGAAAATCTGAATCTTGAATAAATTTAGAGTCTTTGTGTTCAAAATATGAGGTGTTATTTTTGCAAAAAACCAAGGTCTCAAACTAAGATAAAATTTGAGCTGTAATAAAAATTATTTTAAAACATTTTCCGAATATTCTTTATTTTGTAGGGCTTCCAAAAGTAAACTTTTAAGAAAATTTATGATTGAAAATTAAAGTGTATAATTTTTTCTCAAAGAATTAAGGTCTCAAATAAAATAAAATTGAAGCTTTAACAAAACTTTACCAAAAACATTTTTCTGTACATTATTCTCACCCAAAAATAAGATATGCAAATAGTGTAGAGGTCTCAAAAGTAGTCTTCTATGAAAAATGATTTGCAAATCGTGTAGGGGTCTTAATAATTTAGGAGTCTCAAAAAACACTTGAACTGAAAACTTGTGTAAAATGGTGTATAGGTATCAAAAAATACTTGCACGAAAATCTGAATTTTGAATAAATTTTGAGTCTTTGTGTTCAAAATATGAGGTCGTATTTTATCAAAAAACTAAGGTCTCAAACTAAGATAAAATTTGAACTGTAATAAAAATTATTTTAAAACATTTTCCGAATATTCTTAATTTTGTAGGACTTCCAAAAGTAAACTTTTAAGAAAATTTATGATTGAAAATTAAGGACTAGAATTTTTTGGCAAAGAACTAAGGTCTCAACTAAATTTAAATTAAAGCTTTAACAAAACTTTCCCAAAAACATTTTTTTGTACATTATTCTCACCCAAAAATAAGATATGCAAATAGTGTAGAGGTCTCAAAAGTAGTCTTCTATGAAAAATGATTTGCAAATCGTGTAGGGGTCCTAATAATTTAGGAGTCTCAAAAAACACTTGAACTGAAAACTTGTGTAAAATGGTGTATAGGTCTCAAAAAATACTTTCACGAAAATCTGAATCTTGAATAAATTTAGAGTCTTTGTGTTCAAAATATGAGGTGTTATTTTCGCAAAAAACTAAGGAACCTTAATCTGAATCTTAAAATTATTTTAAAACATTTTCCGAATATTCTTTATTTTGTAGGACTTCCAAAAGTAAACTTTTCAGAAAATTTATGATTGAAAATTAAAGTGTATAATTTGTTCGCAAAGAATTAAGGTCTCAAATAAAATAAAATTGAAGCTTTAACAAAACTTTACCAAAAACATTTTTCTGTACATTATTCTCACCCAAAAATAAGATATGCAAATAGTGTAGAGGTCTCAAAAGTAGTCTTCTATGAAAAATGATTTGCAAATCGTGTAGGGGTCTTAATAATTTAGGAGTCTCAAAAAACACTTGAACTGAAAACTTGTGTAAAATGGTGTATAGGTATCAAAAAATACTTGCACGAAAATCTGAATTTTGAATAAATTTTGAGTCTTTGTGTTCAAAATATGAGGTCGTATTTTATCAAAAAACTAAGGTCTCAAACTAAGATAAAATTTGAACTGTAATAAAAATTATTTTAAAACATTTTCCGAATATTCTTAATTTTGTAGGACTTCCAAAAGTAAACTTTTAAGAAAATTTATGATTGAAAATTAAGGACTAGAATTTTTTGGCAAAGAACTAAGGTCTCAACTAAATTTAAATTAAAGCTTTAACAAAACTTTCCCAAAAACATTTTTTTGTACATTATTCTCACCCAAAAATAAGATATGCAAATAGTGTAGAGGTCTCAAAAGTAGTCTTCTATGAAAAATGATTTGCAAATCGTGTAGGGGTCCTAATAATTTAGGAGTCTCAAAAAACACTTGAACTGAAAACTTGTGTAAAATGGTGTATAAGTATCAAAAAATACTTTCACGAAAATCTGAATCTTGAATAAATTTAGAGTCTTTGTGTTCAAAATATGAGGTGTTATTTTCGCAAAAAACTAAGGAACCTTAATCTGAATCTTAAAATTATTTTAAAACATTTTCCGAATATTCTTTATTTTGTAGGACTTCCAAAAGTAAACTTTTCAGAAAATTTATGATTGAAAATTAAAGTGTATAATTTGTTCGCAAAGAATTAAGGTCTCAAATAAAATAAAATTGAAGCTTTAACAAAACTTTACCAAAAACATTTTTCTGTACATTATTCTCACCCAAAAATAAGATATGCAAATAGTGTAGAGGTCTCAAAAGTAGTCTTCTATGAAAAATGATTTGCAAATCGTGTAGGGGTCTTAATAATTTAGGAGTCTCAAAAAACACTTGAACTGAAAACTTGTGTAAAATGGTGTATAGGTATCAAAAAATACTTGCACGAAAATCTGAATTTTGAATAAATTTTGAGTCTTTGTGTTCAAAATATGAGGTCGTATTTTATCAAAAAACTAAGGTCTCAAACTAAGATAAAATTTGAACTGTAATAAAAATTATTTTAAAACATTTTCCGAATATTCTTAATTTTGTAGGACTTCCAAAAGTAAACTTTTAAGAAAATTTATGATTGAAAATTAAGGACTAGAATTTTTTGGCAAAGAACTAAGGTCTCAACTAAATTTAAATTAAAGCTTTAACAAAACTTTCCCAAAAACATTTTTTTGTACATTATTCTCACCCAAAAATAAGATATGCAAATAGTGTAGAGGTCTCAAAAGTAGTCTTCTATGAAAAATGATTTGCAAATCGTGTAGGGGTCCTAATAATTTAGGAGTCTCAAAAAACACTTGAACTGAAAACTTGTGTAAAATGGTGTATAAGTATCAAAAAATACTTTCACGAAAATCTGAATCTTGAATAAATTTAGAGTCTTTGTGTTCAAAATATGAGGTGTTATTTTCGCAAAAAACTAAGGAACCTTAATCTGAATCTTAAAATTATTTTAAAACATTTTCCGAATATTCTTTATTTTGTAGGACTTCCAAAAGTAAACTTTTCAGAAAATTTATGATTGAAAATTAAAGTGTATAATTTGTTCGCAAAGAATTAAGGTCTCAAATAAAATAAAATTGAAGCTTTAACAAAACTTTACCAAAAACATTTTTCTGTACATTATTCTCACCCAAAAATAAGATATGCAAATAGTGTAGAGGTCTCAAAAGTAGTCTTCTATGAAAAATGATTTGCAAATCGTGTAGGGGTCTTAATAATTTAGGAGTCTCAAAAAACACTTGAACTGAAAACTTGTGTAAAATGGTGTATAGGTATCAAAAAATACTTGCACGAAAATCTGAATTTTGAATAAATTTTGAGTCTTTGTGTTCAAAATATGAGGTCGTATTTTATCAAAAAACTAAGGTCTCAAACTAAGATAAAATTTGAACTGTAATAAAAATTATTTTAAAACATTTTCCGAATATTCTTAATTTTGTAGGACTTCCAAAAGTAAACTTTTAAGAAAATTTATGATTGAAAATTAAGGACTAGAATTTTTTGGCAAAGAACTAAGGTCTCAACTAAATTTAAATTAAAGCTTTAACAAAACTTTCCCAAAAACATTTTTTTGTACATTATTCTCACCCAAAAATAAGATATGCAAATAGTGTAGAGGTCTCAAAAGTAGTCTTCTATGAAAAATGATTTGCAAATCGTGTAGGGGTCCTAATAATTTAGGAGTCTCAAAAAACACTTGAACTGAAAACTTGTGTAAAATGGTGTATAGGTCTCAAAAAATACTTTCACGAAAATCTGAATCTTGAATAAATTTAGAGTCTTTGTGTTCAAAATATGAGGTGTTATTTTCGCAAAAAACTAAGGAACCTTAATCTGAATCTTAAAATTATTTTAAAACATTTTCCGAATATTCTTTATTTTGTAGGACTTCCAAAAGTAAACTTTTCAGAAAATTTATGATTGAAAATTAAAGTGTATAATTTGTTCGCAAAGAATTAAGGTCTCAAATAAAATAAAATTGAAGCTTTAACAAAACTTTACCAAAAACATTTTTCTGTACATTATTCTCACCCAAAAATAAGATATGCAAATAGTGTAGAGGTCTCAAAAGTAGTCTTCTATGAAAAATGATTTGCAAATCGTGTAGGGGTCTTAATAATTTAGGAGTCTCAAAAAACACTTGAACTGAAAACTTGTGTAAAATGGTGTATAGGTATCAAAAAATACTTGCACGAAAATCTGAATTTTGAATAAATTTTGAGTCTTTGTGTTCAAAATATGAGGTCGTATTTTATCAAAAAACTAAGGTCTCAAACTAAGATAAAATTTGAACTGTAATAAAAATTATTTTAAAACATTTTCCGAATATTCTTAATTTTGTAGGACTTCCAAAAGTAAACTTTTAAGAAAATTTATGATTGAAAATTAAGGACTAGAATTTTTTGGCAAAGAACTAAGGTCTCAACTAAATTTAAATTAAAGCTTTAACAAAACTTTCCCAAAAACATTTTTTTGTACATTATTCTCACCCAAAAATAAGATATGCAAATAGTGTAGAGGTCTCAAAAGTAGTCTTCTATGAAAAATGATTTGCAAATCGTGTAGGGGTCCTAATAATTTAGGAGTCTCAAAAAACACTTGAACTGAAAACTTGTGTAAAATGGTGTATAAGTATCAAAAAATACTTTCACGAAAATCTGAATCTTGAATAAATTTAGAGTCTTTGTGTTCAAAATATGAGGTGTTATTTTCGCAAAAAACTAAGGAACCTTAATCTGAATCTTAAAATTTTTTTAAAACATTTTCCGAATATTCTTTATTTTGTAGGACTTCCAACAGTAAACTTTTCAGAAAATTTATGATTGAAAATTAAAGTGTATAATTTTTTCGCAAAGAATTAAGGTCTCAAATAAAATAAAATTGAAGCTTTAACAATATTTTCCTAAATACATTTTTCTGTATATTATTTTCACCCAAAAATGAGATATGCAATCAGTATAGAAGTCCCAAAAGGAATCTTCTATGCAAAATGATATAAAAATCGTGTAGGGGCCTAATCATTTAGGAGTCTCAAAAAAAGTTTGAACAGAAAACTGAAGTCTTAAATAAAATTGCAACTTTCATCATAAAAAATTGAGGTATGTAATTTGTTGGTAAAAAAATCAAGATCTCAAATAAGATTAAATTGAATGAATATGCAGGTGCTCTAAGTAACAATATGTGGACTGTCAATGTCAAAATGAAGAATGCACAAATAATGAGTTCGCAACGAGCAATATGAACTACGAGCATGCACGATTAAATTATGTATAGGATCACTAAAGCAATCGTGCACTCAGACGATCAGTGTAGTGATTAAACGATTTGGCAGCGAACCATTTGTAGGAGAAAATCGTGCATTACCCGCACGGGGTGTAATCTAAGCTTAACTTTTCTTCAATTGCAAATTCAACATTGGTTGATATTTCCAAAATTTCGCCCTCGATTAAAATACCTCAACAAATTTTATGACATCTTTAATTGGCATAGGATCACCACCGACTATGCATTACAAAATTATCTTCTCGTTGATCTTAATTATCAATATCGATGATGAGATGATTTATTACGAACATGATTCTCTGATATCTTTGCACAATTAATAATAAATAATCAACAATTGAGACCTTGAGCCATTCTAATTCAATAATTATTTGTTTTCCTTTCATAACGAAAAAAAAAATTATAATAATAATAATTTTATAATAAAAAAAAAACCCCCCCCAAAAAAAAAAATTAAGGAAAAAAACCATGTACAATGATTCGTTTCCAGTTGAACAGCATTCGAATTTCAAATTTGGCCGCCTATTTCCTATTCGGATTAAATTTCAATTTTTGTAATCTGAACCCGTTCCATTGCTTCTTTGCACGAGCTGCTCTAGTTTTTAACAATTTCTTGATAAATTCCCCCTTAAAATCTTATAAATCGGAACAGTCCACTACCACCATCGGCAGCAGTCAGTCCACTATGGGCCACATCCAATGTCATGAGGATGGACCATAGCAGCGTGGAGAGAAAATCTAATCCGAACGACATTGTTGATCGAAATGGAATGTTTTTAATGAAAACATGTAAAACATCTGAACATATTTCAATATTTATGTTGGTCATTTAAGTTGCCCTTCATAGTTTATATTTCTCTCCATATATCTTTTTTTTTGCAAAGCATCTATTTTCCTCAAATGAACATTTTCTGTTCAAATACTCCAACAGAAAACCATAAAAATAAACAGCTTGCCTTAAACAGTTTAGTTTTTTAGTTTATTACATAATACGAAATAGTTTCGGTTTGTTTTTTCTAAACTCATAAAAATTATGATTATTGGATTAATTTTTGTCAAATAATTTTTATTCGGTTTTTGCTTGCGACTTTTTACTAGTTTACACAGTTTTTTTTTATATAAACAAACTCTACAGTCCATGTGGTATAGCTAATGGTCTTCAGAAGAAAAAAAATGTCTCTAATTGACGGGTTTTCAGTTTCAGTTATGGGGTAAAAAAATTCTCAGTTTTTTGAAGAAATTCAAGAGAAATATGGATTATTTTTTTTTTGGAAAATATTTTATCATATTATTGAGTTTAATAAAAAACTAGTAATTTTAGTAGATATTAAATGAAAAATTCACAAAAAAAAGAAGAAAAATGGTGACATAAAGGAAGCCATTAAAAATTCAATACACTTTTTTTTTTGTTATCATATGTTGTAAATTATTTTTTTTTTCTTAAATTTTAGATCTGAAAATAATTCAAATATCCTATTTGGATTATGGCTCTAAATATACGACCTAATTCATAAATCCGAGATGCTTAAGCCTTGATTGCAATTAATTTTAAAAATTATCGAAATATAATGCATTTGAAAAAAGTAAAAGGGAATCTTTTAAAATATTCATTTACATATACTAGATAGATGTCCTTATTCCTTTAACTTCCATTGAAGGTATTTGTGTAGATAAAGTCTCTTTCACAATATTGTTCAGAAATTCAACACTATTTAAAAATACTGTAAAAGCGTTTTTTGTTTATTCTCTGGAGTCTGAAAATATTATAGTTTATATCCGACTCCAAAAAGGAGCAAAACTATTTTGAGCCACATTGGGAAAAAATGAAAGCATTTTAAAAATACTCCAAGAGCCTTTTTTGTATATTCTCTGGGGTCTGAACATTTTATAAGTTTATATCCGACTTCAAAAAGAAGTAAAAATAATTTGAGCCTGATTGGAAAAAATTCAAAACTTTTTGAAAATAATCGAAAAGTGGTTTTTTTGTATATTCTCTGGGGTTTGAGAATTTTTTGAGTTTATATCCGACTCCAAAAAGGAGTAAAAATATTTTTCTCCAAATTGGAAAATATTCAAAACTTTTTAAAAATACTCCAAGAGCGTTTTTTTGTTTATTCTCTGAGGTCTGAAAAGTTTTTAAGTTTATATCCGACTTCAAAAAGGAGTAAAAATATTTTGAGCCTGATTGGAAAAAATTCAAAACTTTCTGAAAATACTCTAAGAGCATTTTTTTATTTATTCTATGAGGTCTGAAATTTTTTTGAATTTATAATCGACTCCAAAAAGGAAAAAAAATATTTTGAGCCAAATTGGAAGAAATTCAAAATATTTTAAAAAATACTCCAAGAGCCTTTTTTGATTGGAAAAAATTCAAAACTTTCTGAAAATACTGTAAAAGTATTTTTTGTATATTCTCTGGGGTCTGAAAATTTTTTGAGTTTATATCCGACTCCAAAAAGGAGCAAAAATATTTTGAGCCACATTGGGAAAAAATCAAATCATTTTAAAAATACTCCAAGAGCCTTTTTTGTATATTCTCTGGGGTCTGAACATTTTATAAGTTTATATCCGACTCCAGAAAGAGGTAAAAATATTTAAACCCCGATTGGAAAAAATTCAAAACTTTTTGAAAATGATCGAATAGTGGTTTTTTTGTATATTCTCTGGGGTCTGAGAATTTTTTGAGTTTATATCCGACTCCAAAAAGGAGTAAAAATATTTTTGTCCTAATTGGAAAATATTCAAAACTTTTTAAAAATACTCCAAGAGCGTTTTTTTGTTTATTCTCTGAGGTCTGAAAATTTTTTAAGTTTATATCCGACTTCAAAAAGGAGTAAAAATACTTTGAGCCTGTTTGGGGAAAATTTAAAACTTTCTGAAAATACTCTAAGAGCGTTTTTTTGTTTATTCTCTGAGGTCTGAAAATTTTTTGAGTTTATATCCGACTCCAAAAAGGAAAAAAAACATTTTGAGCCAAATTGGAAGAAATTCAAAATATTTAAAAAAAATACTCCAAGAGCCTTTTTTATATATTCTCTGTGGTCTGAATTTTTTTAAGTATATTTCCAACTCCAGAAAGAGGTAAAAACATTTAAAGTCTGATTGGAAAAAATTCGAAACTTTCTGAAAATACTGTAAAAGTGTTTTTTGTATATTCTCTGGGGTCTGAAAATTTTTTGAGTTTATATTCGACTCCTGAATGAAGTAAAAATAGTTTGAGCCAAATTGAAAGAAATACCAAGCTTTTCAAAAATACTCCAGCGTTTTTTGTACATTCTCCGGGGTCTGAAAATAATTTAGTTCACGTTTGAATCCGGAAAAAAACTTATGGACCAACTGAGAAAAATATGAAAAACTTTTTAAAAAATACTCTAGTGTTTCTAATGATGATAACAAAATGGTTTAGTTCAATTATAGAGTACGACAATTTTTGAAAAAGTGTTTTCGTTTATATAAAAAAATGGTTGGTATAAAATTAGATAAAATTACAACTTTATAGTGCTTACTATAGAAAACTAAAGTCTGTAATAGTTTCGCAATAAACCAGGGTCTTAACTGAGTTTCTCAAAAACTTCTTTTTTTTAGTCTTAACATATATGGTATTTCCATAAATGGTTTAAGAGTCTCAAAAAAAGACTGGTTCAAAAAAATCTTTTATGGAAAAATGAAATATTGAATAAAATTATAAATTGTATGTTGGAGTTCTGAGGTCTTTTTTTGCAATAAACTAAGGTCTCAACTAAAATAAAATTGAAGCTTTAACAAAACTTTCCTAAACAAATTTTTTTTTGTATATTATTTGCACCCAAAAATGAGATATGCAAATAGTATGGAGGTTCCAAAGGGAATCTTCAATTTTCAAATCGTGTAAGGGTCCTAATAATTTAGAAGTCCCAAACTAAAGTTGAACTGAAAGCTTGTATAAAAATAGTGTAGAGGTCACAAAAAATACTTACGTAAAATTCTGAATCTAGAATAAATTTATAGTCTTTGTGTACAAAATATGGGGTGTTATTTTCGCAAAAAACTAAGGTCTCAAACAAAGAAAATAAAAATATTTTTGTGTGTATTCTTTTCACCTTAAAATTAGATATGTAAATAGTGGAGAGGTCCCAAAAGTAACCTTCTATGAAAAATGATTTGCAATTCGTGTAGGGGTCTCAAAATATAATTTGTAATAAAATTGATTTTCAAATCATTTACCGAAGTTTTAAATATAATTATAATTTGTTTCATAAAAAACTGAGGTATGTAATTTTAAGTAAGATAAAATTGAAAATTTATTAAAAAAATTGTAGAAAACCTTTTATGGATCCTGTTTTTTTTAGCTAAAAGTAACTATTTCAAAATGCTATGGACGTTATAAAAGGTTACTTGCAAAAATTAAATTTTTCAATAAAATTTATAGTATTTAAAAAATTCTTTAAC
The DNA here is from genome assembly GCA_958298945.1 of Atherix ibis. Taxonomy (NCBI): domain Eukaryota; kingdom Metazoa; phylum Arthropoda; class Insecta; order Diptera; family Athericidae; genus Atherix; species Atherix ibis. The sequence continues at coordinate 4,334,276 of OY282610.1, forward strand.
CAATAATTTAGATAAAATTGAAATTTGACCGAAAATTTCTGAAAAACTTCTTTTAAATTTACTTTTAAGTCTTGAGCAATTTTAGAAATGGTTTAGTGGTCTTAAAAATGGTTTAGCGGTCTTAAAAATGGTTAAGGGTTCTTAAAAATGATTTAGGGGTCTTAAAAATGATTTAGGGGTCTTAAAAATGGTTTAGTGATCTTAAAAATGGTTTAGTGATCTTAAAAATGGTTTAGGGGTCTTAAAAATGGTTTAGGGGTCTTAAAAATGATTTACGGGTCTTAAAATTTTTTTAATTTGCATAACCAATTTAAAAAATTATAGTTTTTTGTATAAAAACCTGTTAGCTGTCAATTATTTTTGCCAAAAGCAAAGGTCTCAAAAGATATCAATTAAAAAAAAATATGGAGACTTTCTTTAAGAAAAATATCTTTTTAAAAACTAATTTGTGTTGCTTGTTCACGTAGACTTTCGTCTTAAATAGGCAGAAAAATTTATTAAGGGGTCAGTAAAACTTATTAAGGGGTCTCAAAAGAAAGGCTTTTAGTATTATTTTAATTAGCAAAAATAGTAAATGTATTCTGAGCAAAAATAGTAAATGTATAATAGTAAATGTAAAATTTATTTTTAAATTGAAACTGAATTGTTTTTTTTTTAAATTAAAACTTAATTTTTTTTTTTAAGAAAGAAATTTAAAACAGGCCAAAAATTTCAATATTTTAAAAAAACTTTTTTTTTCTACTTTATTAACCTAAATTGAATTGTCGAAACATATTCAATGGGTCTTAAAATTGCTTATACAACAAAAAAATTTTTTGGGACCCATCGAAAAATTGACAAAAATTTCAGGTTGTGCATGATAATAAATTATTTCAAAATTACATTAAAATTTAAGTAATCATTAAAAGCAAATACTTTTATAATTATAGTAAATATTGCTGGTGAAGTCATTTTATAATGAAATCACTTTTTACACGTGGTTTTTCAAATTTTCAACTTTTCCAAGTAAATAATTTGTCATTTAAAGAAAATATCATCAAAAACCTATTTATTTTACTTTTTTTTTTGAATAAATCAAATTAATAATTTTAAAAAAATACACTTTCCAAAAAGAGTTTAATTGCGAATAATTTTAACACAAACTATTTTTTTTTTCTTGAACATTGACAAAAATAACACATTCTAAAAAATATTGCCATTTATTCAAATGGTAAAATAATAAAGAAAATAAAAATTATGATGAAAAAAATTCCCAGAAATTCACTTGTGGGCGCTCTTGGCTTACATGTGCTTACGCACCTCTTTCAAAATGGCGGATTTTACTCATTAAGCCATCGGGCAACATCAACAAAAAGTTATAAACAAAAAAAAACTGTTTTCTTCATTTTAAGAAAATCCATTTTCAATAGAAATAATAATGCTAATAATAATAATAATAATAATAATAATCAAAATTATTAATATGGAAAAGAATGGGAGAAAAAAGATACAAACCGAACAAACGTGTTCATCACAATGGCGTATTTACATTGACGAAAATGACGATAAATGAATATAAAATAATCAAAAACATTTTCGAACACGCCCGGTTTTTTCATATTTTTTTTTTTTTTTTGTCAAATAATTCTTTTTCTCTTGAAATACAGTGTGTGTGTTCATATTTTTTAAATGCAAATGTGATTATTTAGTTATTATTAATATGAACGAACGACTCTATGAATAATATTCGTTCATTTGTACATGTTTCAGTGAAAATAGTATGTATATTCCCAAAAATTTCTATTCATCGTTGGTGTACTAGTTTTTTGCTGGTGGTATCAATAAATCCAAGAATAGACAATGAAAGTTTCCGAAACTCTCCAAATAGGATAGTCTCCGATGGCATTAACCATATTTTTCTAGCGACTCTATTAAATTTGTACTTTGATGGCTGGTATGAATTTCCAATACCGAACGGAGTATATCCCTCAATAATAGAAAATCGAAAAACAAAAATCGAAAATCGAAAATCGACAATCGAAAATCGAAAATCGAAAATCGAAAATCGAAAATCGAAAATCGAAAATCAAAAATCAAGATTTTATTATTATTATTATTATGATTATTATTGTTTTTCTCTTTACCTTTTACTATTCATGGTAAGTTATCAATATTCATAAATATTCATAAAATTATAAATTTTTTTCACCATTTTCACCTTATCGATGGTGTTGAGCCTGTAATGAATAAATTACCACATAATGCGTAGGTGATTTTATTTGATAATTTTTTTTTTCCGATGAAAACCTAAAATGAAGACCAAAAAAAAATAAAGAAAGACAAAAATAACAAAAACCAAAAAAAATGTTGCTAACCCAAAATGTTGAAAATCAATTTTTGTTACCAAACGGGTGGGTTAAGAGCCAAGCAAAGAAAAAATGGATTGTTACTTTTTTGTTTTGTCGTTATAACACAAATCATAGACTAAATAGACAAAACTCGATGCTAGACATGTAAATATGTAAAGAAAAATAGGCAAATACATGAAGTCAAATAACTAAAAAAAAAAAAAAACAGAATAAATACCAAAACCAACCAAAAAAGTATAGTCAACAAAAAAAAAAAACAAAAAATTCAACGACAACCTGTCAAAATATGAACATTTCAACACAGCCATTATTATTTATTTATTTTTTCTTCGCGTACATCAATGGAAGAGTAAAATTGTAATTTTTTCAGTGAAAATGTAGGTGGAGCCACCATCAAAAAGAAAACATTTCAGACCTGCGATTATTATAGAAATCGCCATTTTTTCTTCCTTTGAAACATTTTTTCTACATAATCTCTTTCTTTTATATATAAAATCATTTCTTTCTTTCTCTCTATAAACCATATATATTTTTTTTTTCAATTTTTTTAAAAAGAAGGTTACATTCTTGTTTAAAAAGAAAAAAAAATTTAAAAACATGGAATTTTCGATAAATTTGGTTCGTTTTTAAATTTTCATTTTCCGTTAAGATGTTTTCATATTTAAAAGGGAATTTTCATAAAAAAATAATATTAGTTTTTTCAAAATTACATAAAATCGTAAGTAAAACTTTCATATTTTCTGTTTCATTAAAATGCATAAAAGCAACAAAATAAATCACAGCAATCTGACGCCATTTTTCAAAATGGCCACTTTCTTTATCATAGCGGCCATATTGTATAAGTTTAAAAACGCTACTGAAAATAATTAGTACTAGAAAATTGCAAAGAAAAACCTATAAAGTTTAATTTTTCCTTTATTATTATTATTTTTATTAATATTTTTCTATATTGTTCTAATTTTTTTATTAGACAACCAGAAAAACTATTGCATTTTACGGTGATTTTTTTCATCATCACGTGTTTTTGTATTAATTTTTAAATGGATTTTTATTGAATACGTTTTTTTTTTTATTTCTAATTTACACTTTTGGTTGAATACAATTTTTGTCCAAATTTTAAATTAATTTTTATAATTTTTTTTGTTGCCATTTTTATTAATTATAATATTTTATAAATTTTAATCAGAAAACTTCTCGATTTTTTTGAGTTAATTTTTTATTGTTTTTTTTCGAACATTTCGGACTAAATTAACAATTACTTGACGATAGATGTTGGTTTTTAACAAATTTCTTTTAAACTTTAATGTTATCTAAATAGTAAATCTCCAAATTATAGGTTATAGAGACTTTCCACTGAATGAAGTCAAAATTTATCGTCGTGTGTGAGCAATGATCAAATTTTCAAATGGTGTCTGACAAATTTTCTTAAAACTACTTAAAGTTTAAATTAAAAACAATTAGCTTAGACTGAAAAAAAAACGGTTATCATATAGTGATAGAGATCAGAGAAATATGGGCCAATAGCACCTTTAAACCAAAATGACACACCAGAAAGTCATTTATCGCCTTTTTTATAGTTATTTGAGGATCTTTATAGCCTCATGTATACTTATTGGCCAATCAACCGATCGATAAATGAGCCTCATCGCTGATTAAAATTTTGTTCTCCAAAAATTACTTTCCAAAGCCTTTTATGATTAATAATATGAAATACCAAATTTTTGGTTCAGAATCTTCTACTCGTAATTCTGAGAGGTCGTCGTCTTAGACAATAACCACAGTAAGAAATAAATATAAATAAGATAAAAATATTTCTAAATTAACATCGATTGTTTTTTTTGTTGAAATTATTTTAAAATTCCAAATTGACTGAGAAATTATTTTTAAAAAAATTGAAGAAGTCATAACCGATGGATGAGTGGTTTTTGCAACGTATTATTAAAAATGGATGGTTGTGAAAAAATTATCCTATGATTAAAGATAGTCAAAACATATTAAAAGCAACTATGAAATTTTTTTTACCAAAAAATTAAAAGATTTTCATACAAACGTACTCTAATACGTCCTCCTCCGCCCTATATGAAAAATGAAAAAGGAAGCAGAATAAAAATACACACACACACACACACACATTAAAAAGGAACTACTTACAATTTCTACAACAGAGAATAGAATAGATATTCTTCAAAACGATGAAGAAATTAATAGAAAATAAAATTAAATTGATTTTTTTATTGTTGTAAAAAACGGGGAGGGGAAATCTACAAAACAACATTAAACAATTTCTTAAAATGATTTAAGTTAAAAAAAATTCATATATGGAAAAGAAGAAGAAGAAGAAGAAGAAGCAAAAAAATGTGTACCGTCTTAAAATGGTGGTAGAAAAATAAAAATTAAATCGGTTGGTTATGATTGACACGCGATAAGCTTGGCTCGAAGAAGTCGTCAGTCTTCAGTCGTCACTGAAATCGATGAAAACGACGAGGCTCCACAGAATCCACGAAAACAATCGCCTAGACCTGCCGATGAAGCAAGGAGGTGAAACGATTATGAAGGTGGGGTGGTGGTGGATTGATTATTGTTGGGCACCGAAGATTCAGGTATCAGTAGAAAAGTATTAGCTTATGTTTGGGAGGTGAGCAAAAACTTGATTTTATTGAAAAATACCAAATCCGAAACGAACCGACCGACCAAATTGTGGCAATGTGAAGCGGCTCCAAAAACAAAAAAAAAAAACAAATTGTTACGAGTAGCAGAAAAAATCCAAAATCCGGAGACACATGCTCCTCAAAGTGTACTCGTCGTCGTACTAGTCAAAATTTAGATTTTTAACTCAGCTTCTACTTATTTCGAATATCTTGTCAGATTGTACGCTTTTGTGTTTTTTGTGCCCGTTCGATTTTTGAATTTTTTTCCTCAACCATTTTTTTGCTCTTTGCTTCTGATCATTTCAAGTGAATATAAATCGGATAGTAAGAATTTCAGTTAAAAAATCAGTTTTTTCTATTCGAATTTCTCGAATATATTCAATAACTATCTCCCTCTTCCAACTCTTCCTCTTTTTCGAACAAAAAAAAAATAAGATGGTCCTTCTTGGCCATTGTTTTTTTTTTTTTGTTCGTTCCAACCCACCCAGCATCTAATAGGATTCATTTCAAAGTAAAAAAAATGAAAAACGATAATTTTTAAGACACTCGTTTTTAGTTATTATAGAAATGATGAATATGTGCGATGAAAATTAATATCGAAAACCATAAGAAAATAGATAAAAATAAATTCATTGTGTAGAAAGTTGAGGCAAAAAGACGAAAAGAAACCTTTCAAAGAGAAGAAAGAATAAACAACAACAACAAAAAATGGAGAGAAAATTAAAACCATTTTTGTATATTATATTTAGAGTTAGAGAATCAAAAAAAAAAAAAAACACACTTGAAAAAAAAAACAATAAATTCTAATCCGTTCGTAAGACTACCAATGAATGACGTTAAACCTACTTGGCCATTGGTCGTTGGTCGTTGACTGTTGATCGAACATAGTTTTTTGATCGCTCATCGACTGTTGATCGCTTATTCACTATTACCCGCTTAGCAAGCCGGGATATACATCCTTACTCTGAATACATATTTTAGTAAAAAAATAATAAGAATTATTGTTAATCAGCGAAGAATAAACGTATTTTTTAATCTAAAATAACCAAAAATTTAGTATTTAATTTTTCTAAAATTTCAAAATAAATATCGATAGCCATTTTTACACATTAAAAAATTTATAATTTTTGAAATTGCTCTCTAATCTGATTTCGGTGAAGATGATTGTGTAGTAGCTATAAGAAAAAATATATTTTCTCATCTAAAATAACGAAAATAATTGTGTCTAATTTTTACCAAAAAATTTCAAAAACATAAAACATCGAAAATAATTTTTACTCATTAAAAAAATTTATAATGTTTAAAATTATTCTGAAATCTGATTTTGGTGAAGATTTTTATTTATCATCTATAAAAAAAATATATTTGCTCATATAAAATAATAAAAAATTTCAAACTTCAAAAATTTAAAATAGAAAACATCGAAAATCAGTTTTGCTCATTAAAAAATTTATTATGTTTAAAATTGTTCTGAAATAAAACATCGAAATTCATTTGTACACAACAAATTATTTATTCTTTTTAAAATTGCTCTGAAATCTGAATTTACAGAAGTTTTTTAATATAACAGCTATAAAAAATATACTTTCTCATCTAAAATAACGAAAATAATTGTGTTTAATTTTTACCAAAAATTTCAAAAACATAAAACATCGAAAATAATTTTTACTCATTAAAAAAATTTATTCTTTTTAAAATTGCTCTGAAATCTGAATTTACAGAAGTTTTTTAATATAGCAGCTATAAAAAAATATACTTTCTCATCTAAAATAATGAAAATAATTGTGTCTAATTTTTACCAAAAATTTCAAAAACAAAAAACATCGAAAATAGTTTTTACTCAATAAAAAATTTATTATATTTAAATTGTTCTGAAATCTAATTTTGGTGAAGATTATTGTTTTTTCTATGGTACAAAAAATATATTTGCTGATCTACCATAAAATAATAAAAAATTTGGCATCTTCAAAAATTTCAAAAACAAAAACATCGAAAATCATTTTTACTCATTACAAATTTGTAATTTTTAAAATTGCTCTGAAATCTAATTTAAGTATTGATTATTGCTCAGCAACTCTAAGAAAAAATATATTTCATTATCTGAATTTAATTTTTCCAAAATTTCAAAGCAAAAAACATCGAAAATAATTTCTACTCATTAAAAAAATTTATTATGTTTAAAATTGCTCTGAAACCTGATTTTAGTAAAGATTATTATTTATCTGCGATAAAAAAACATAGATTTTTTCACCTAAAACATGAACAATTTGCTATGTAATTTTTCAAAAATTTCAAAAACAAAAAAACATCGAAAATCATTTTTAGTCAATAAAATTTTTTTCTATGTTTAAGATTGTTCTGCATTCTGACTTTAATGAAAATTATTGTTTATTACCAACAAAAACAACCATAAATTTTTTATGTAAACCAACAAAACAATTTATAATTTTTAAATTTGTTTTTATCTTGCATAATACTTTGTATCTTCTTCTTGTTTATGGGTTTTCCCTTGAAATTAAAAGAACTTGAATAAATATACAATGAAAATACCAACTAATTAAAATAAAATTCTGCTTTAAAAATGTCTAAATAAAAAATGTACAAATAAGGAAAAAAAATTAGGTGAAAAACATCGCAAAACGATGAATTGGTTTTTAGAAAAAAAATTATTTATTTTTTTAATTTAAAATTAAATAAGAGTAATTGGATTATCAAAAATAAATTGAAAAAAAAACCTCTAAGAATCAAGGATTTAATATGTTCATTTTTCGATGTTCTTATAAGAATTTTGATTATCAAAAGAATAATGGGGGCAACTATTATACAATATCAAAAAGGGGAAAAAACTATGATGGAAAACTTAAAAACAAAATTACCTTTTCAGAAAACATTTCATAAATGATGAGTAAATCGAAATAAAAGGCAAATAATTCATTTGCAAATAAAAGAAATTCCACAAAATTCCGAAAGACCTTAAACATCGCATTTGTACGATTTATACAATAATCCAGGTACTATGGTCCATTTGAGATTTAGAATAACTCAATGCCCTCGAATATGTGAATACCTAACCGTACCTAGCATATTTGTAAATTAGTTATTTAGGTGGTTAATTTTTTTTTTTTTTAAATAAAATAAAAACATTTCTAGTTTTTTTTCTTTGCTCCTATTCTATAAAATTCAAAAGGAACTTCCATAAGTTAAAAATGAAGACATTGGAGAGAAAAAATTATAATAACAACAAACTAACATGCTGAGAATAATATGCACATACACATCGATAGATATGTAAGCCAGTATATATGCGGGCAGGGAGAGGGGGTAAGATTCCTTTACATATAAATATAAAATAACCCCCTGCCGTGTCTATTGAATCGGATTTATTTTCTTTGAAAATAAAGAAAACAACTCATTATAATAACTAAATTACTAAAATATGAGCAGTAATAATAGTCGAAATAATGATAATAATATTAACAGTAGTAGTAGTAGTAGTAGTAGTTGTTGTTGTAGTACTAGTAGTAGTCAATAAAGCTACCAACCGAAATTGGTTGGTATCACTGATCGTAGGTAGATAGAAGGAGAAAAATCCAGGCAGCTGTAGTTAAATAAAAGAAAAGCACACAAAAAAACTGACATACCCCAAACTTTTCTTTCACATTTTATTTTTCTATCGTCTTATATCGATTAGTATCCACCATAACTAAAATTTTTTTATGTCTTTTTTCCATTTCTTCTTATTTTATTTGTATTAGATTTGATTAATCGTACCTATGACAGATTGTGACATTTTAAGGTCATGAATTTTTAAAAGAATTTCAATTTTTTTAAATGTTTTTATACACAAATTGTTTAGTAAATTCAAAAAAAAAAATTAGGTTTTTTTTCGAAAAGTTGTATTATTATTGAATTGTTGAAGAAGTATTTAAGAAAATTTTTCAACAAAAAAAAAACACAAGACTAGTCTCTACTATGTTTTGTCCTTCTTTTATTTTTAATTTATTATTTTTGTGGTCAAGTTTAAAAAATATATAAAAAAAAAAATAAAAAAATAATTACCAAAATTTTATTTGAGTTATGTCGGAAAAAATTAACAAAATACAGATACGAATTTTAACATTAATAATTTATGGGAAAAAAGGGTTGCGAGGGGGGGGGGATTTTTTTATCATACCATATAAAAAAAATTTGTTTAATTTAATTGAAATTAATAAGCCAAACCCGAGAAAAAAGTGGTCTTATTGGTTAATAACTGATCGTATATTGAAAATGCAAATGGCGGAAATAGAAAGAAAACAAATTTCACTGCCCAAAATTAACAAAACTTTTTGACTAATACTATTCTATTATAAAGATAGCTGGGATAGATGTATTTTTTTTTTCGGAAAAATTATTTAAAAAAATAACTGAATAATATTTGAAAAAAATTAAAATGGCCGCCAAAAAATTATTTGCATTTGCAAAGAAAAGTGATATTATGCATCTGTGCTTTTAGAAATCGTAAAAATCTAGTACAAAAATCTAATTTATTGGCTAGAATTAATTTATCTGATCAGACTTAGCAATGTCAGTTTATGAGGATTCTATTTTTTTGCCGAATAATATTTTTTTTCTTCAACAAACTATTCTACGTTTTCCTTTTGATTTCCATTGAATTGAGTTAATTAAAATTATTAACAAAAATTTTGAAAATTTATTTTATGAGTCAATTAACCTAAAAAATGGGAAATTACTTCGGTGACTTATTATAACTTTACGATGAAATTGATTAGTCGAAGGTGTCGTTATTAAATGGTAATTTTTTCGTGTGTCATAAATTATTTAAAAAAAAATATGTTTGAAGAAGCAGAAATGAGAAATGAGTTGTTTTTTTTTCAAAGAAATGAAAAATACCACCTTAAAGACAATTTTTAGCAAATATAACCTAAAATTTTTTTCTCTTTTGATTTTGAAAAAAATTTTCTACTTCAAAATTTGTCTTCATTTTTATTGAAATTTTTCAATAATTATTTTACAGTATTTTTTTTCCTTCTTTTTCGTTAATATTTAAATAATAAAAAAAATAATTATTATTATTAATTATATTTTATTCAAAAAAAAAACAAAAATGCCAACAATGAATATGCAATAAAATAATGTAGCCCAATGTTAATGAGTAATATTTAAGGTAAAAATAAAAAACAAAAATTGTAAAAAAAAAAATCTAAACTTTAAAAAGATGTAAAATAAAAATTAGCAATGAACAAAAAGCAACAACAACAACAGACAAATATAAAGAAAAAAACACCATGTGTTAGCTGAATGTGCAAATTTTGGAGAGCTAGCTAGTTAGCTGTCTTCTTGTATCTAACCTTGAACTGACACACCTTTTGCAAGACGTAATCTATCTTAATCGCGAGCCTAAACCGCACCAAAAAGAGGTTTCGCGTGAACCTGGGCGAGTCACATTTTCATCAGCTTGGGTGGTTTTTCTTGTTATTACTATTATTATTTTTATTCATATAATTGTACTTTTCCTTAAAAGAAAAAAAAAATGTTCCTCTTTTACTTCTATTTATATTGTTTTTTTTTTTATATTTTTGTTAAACTTTTGTCGTTTATTACCTCCCATCCACATAAACATGTGCCTAATTATTTAAAAGCTAAAGATTTTATATATTTAAAAGTTTCTACTCGCATCATTTGCTTAATAATTAACTTAAAAATTAATAGAAATTAAACCCAAAATCTACTTCAGTTGCGGTAGAAGTTCAGAGTAAGGATCAACTCAAAATGCGTTTATGTATTTTTCTAAACTATATTGAAATTTTTAGTTTTTTTTTAAAATAAAAAATAGAAGAAAGGATAATCTATTTAATTATTGGAATATTTTTAGGTATTTATTTAGAAATAAAAATAAAATGATATCAGAGCAGTAATAAGTCATATTTAATTGTCAAATGGAGTACTAGATTGATTGTGCACGCATTGAAAATTAATACAAGCTCATATTTTTAGTACTAGATATATTCTGATATTGTCAAATAAAATACTAAATCAACCCGTTATGCATAAAAAATTATTATACATTGGTATTATCGGTACTAGATCTTCTAACATTTCCAATCAAAGTACTAGATTAACCGTGCACACATAAGAACTAAATATGAAATGATTTCAGCAATACTTGGTATTGTGATTTTACTAACAGAAGTAATAGATCATCTATGCATACACTAAAAATGAATAGAAGCTTATATTATTAGTACTAGATCTATAAACATAACCAAATAAAGTATTAGATTAGCAGGATGCACTAGATCTTTAAAGTTTCTTACCATTTGTAATTGATCTTGTAATATCGTCAAATAATGTACTAGATTAATAATTTGCTTACAAAAAATTAATAAAGCTTCGTATTATCAGTTCTAGATCTATTAACATAACCAAATAAAATACCAGATCAACTGTATACACCATTTGCATACAGAAAATCAATAAAGTCTCATTTTATTAGCAATAGATTACTAAAAATTATGAAAAAAAGTACTCGATTATCTGTTTTTGATCAATCTAATCAGTACTAGATCCTTAAAAATTTACAAAAAAAGGTACTAGATTCTCTGTGCATGAACAGATAATTAATACGAGTCCATATCAAGCAATAATATTCTGATTCAACCAAAAAACTACTTACTAAACAGTTTACGAACAGAAAATAAATATAAACTTGTATCAGCAGTACTTAACCTCCTCTAGAAGATCAGTACTAGATCTTTCAGCAATACCAACAAATATATTGGATTAACTTTTCATGCACAAAAAATGAATTAAATCTCAAATCATCAGAACAAGATCATTAAACATTACCAAAATAGTACTAGATTAACCGTTTGCAAAAGGAAAATAAGTACACACTTGTATCAGCGGTACTAGACCTTTTGAGCTCGTATTATCAGTACTAGATTTCTTGCAATTGCCAAAAAAATATAATCTTAACTTTTAACGCACAGCAAATAAATACAAGCTTATATTATCAGTACTAGATTTTTAATATTACCATAAAAAGTACTGGACTAGCTGTACAGGTACAGAAAATAACTATGAACTCATGTCTTAAGTACTAGATTACTTAGAACTACTAAAATATGTAATATATCAATTGTGCATACACAGAAAATTAAGTGAATTGCGTATTAGCAGTACTAGATCTTCTGCAATTACCAAAAAAATATAAGACCAACTTATCACGCACAGAAAATAATACAAACTTGTACCATTAGTACTAGATTTTGTAATATTATCAAAAATAACTTAGTGGATTACCTGTGCAATAACAGAAAATAACTACGAACTCATATCTTTTGTACTAGATTAATTATCACTACCAAAATAAGTAATATGTCAACTGTGCATACACAGAAAATTAACCGAATCGCGTTTTAGCAGTACTAGATTTTCTACAATTACCAAAAAAATACAAGAGCAACTTTTCACGCACAGAAAATAATACGAACTTGTACCATTAGTACTAGATTTTCTAATATTATCAAAAATGACGTACTGGATTATCTGACAGGTACAACAAATAACTACGATCTCGTATCTTCGGTACCACTAAATTTAAGTAATATATCAACTGTACATGCACAGAAAATTAAGTGGGGATACTCACTATCATGAGTACTAGATCTCCTTAAAATTTCTAGTAAATTTTTTATAGAATCAGAAATGGATTACACCCCATTTTAAATAATTTCTTCATTTTCTTTTTTTATTATTTTCGCTAAAAATATCTTTATCCGTTATATAAAACTCATCCTACTAGTCGAAGTACTAGATTAACTTCCTATGCAAGCACGTTATGTCAGATTACATAAATTGGATGAGAATCTCCATAATCTAGCATTCTTGCCGATCGAGTCTTGTTTTTAAAACATTTAACAGGTTTAGCAGCAATTTTGATATTGTAGATTTGCGTACAATTTTAATCTGCCACCACCCAAAAAAAAAAGCTGTCATGTAACTTTGATAGTAGCCTTTAAAAAAACCTTACAGGGTCTTAACTTTCGTGCACTACAAATTAAATTATTTTCTTTAGTTTCGTATACATTTTAATTTAAATTAATTACAATTTTTCTCTAAGATAAAAAAAACCTCAATTTTATGTGATCCTCAATTTTTTTTCTTTTCAAAAAATAATTTTTATATTATTTTCAGATGGAATTTTATATTAAAAAAAAAAAAAAAAAATTGAAGCGAGCGCAAAAAAAGCACAGCTTATTCACCATTATTCCTGTTAACATTGAAGAAACTCGTTTTTTATTCTCACGCTTAACACTAACTGCCCGATTCCGATTATTATTAATTATCCTGGAAACTCTATCGGACATAAAAATCAAATAAATCGTATTGAAATTTTATGAAAAATGATTAGTTAACAAAGTATGAGTCTAGGTTTCTACATAATATTTGCTTGTTATGGAATTAGTATGAAAATAATAATAAATAAAACAAAATTAAAAAAAGAGCCAAAAAAAAACCAAACAAAGTAGTAAAAGTACTCAAACTTTTGTAGTTTTTTTTATTTTTTGGTTTTTATGTGAAGTCAGTTTTTTTTCCGGTCAAAATTTTATTTATGAATACATAAAAATTATTAAAATGATTCATTATGATTGGAAGTAAATATGACTTGTGCCTTAATTTATTTTCTTATTTGTTGTGGTTTTTTTTTGAGATTTTTTTTTAAATATTCGAACAGAAAAAAAACCAAATTTTAATGTTAAACTATCCTTTTTCATAGTCGTTCCTTTTTCTTTTTGAATATTTAGTTTTCATAACACTTTATATTAACCATGAAAACTATATCCATGAAAAGATAATTTTTCTTTTAATTTTATATCAAGCGGCCATTTTGTTTTTGGGCGTTGGTGAATGCCAATCGGATGGATTATTGTGGCTGTCTTCGGTAAATGGTGCTGAGTAGTGATGATGGAGAAAATTTTATTATTAATACATAATAGAAAACTTTTTATGAAAATTGCTAGTGTTCCACAGGGAAATTTTCTTGGGCCCATTCTCTACACCATCTATACGTTCGATAAACAATCGTTGCTAAATAGGCTGCTGATACCCAACATACTTACGAAATTCTCTAACCTCAAATCCAAATCCTTCACAACTAGTTTACCAAGTGAACAGTAATAATGAACAAACGTAGATGTGTCCAGGTCACTTTTCCTCTTCGCAATGAGCCATATTCTCCCGTATACGTGAAATACCCTAACACACTGAAGTTCGTGGACGTTCTTTCTTGATTGCCAAGTAGTCGATGTACATGGTCTTACGTGCATCCCAAAAAACAATGGCCGTAACATTACCAGCTGAATTCACCGTCCTCGCCTTTTTCTAAGACGGATCGCTGACACATACCCACTGTTTCGACTGTTCCTTAATCTCTCATATCCTCGTTTCATCAATAGTTATAATAATTATTTTATTTAACGTGATAAACCTACCGTGAGACTTAATATCGCGGGTTGTCTACGGCAAAAGGAATTTTGATACGCCCAGTCAACGCGCAAAACAGACCTGTCTAGTAGTGGATTTTGCCAGCTCAGCTGAACATCCAGATAGTTGCATGCATTTCAATCGATACCCTAGCCCGCCAACCAACGCCGTAGCAACCCAGCTCGCTTTAATCCAAGGCATTCTTCTTTGATTTCTTGCTTGGGCCACTTTATGCATGGAACATTTTCTCAGATTCACTCTTGATCTTCTTCATCTTCTTCATCTTTTTCATCGTCTTCGTTTTCTTCACCTTCTCATCTTCGTCTTTTTCTTCATCTTCATCTTCTTCTTCATCTTCATCACCTTCTTCGTCTTCATCACCTTCTTCGTCTTCTTCACCTTCTTCGTCTTTTTTATCTTCTTCATTTTCTTCATCTTCTTGATCTTATTCATCTTCATCATCTTTTTGATATCTGATCTTCTTAATCTTCTTCATCTTCACTATCTTCTTCATCTTTTTGATTCCTGATCTTCATCATCTTCATCATCTTTTTCTTCATCTTCTCAACCACCTTTCGAGCTCCATGTATAAAGCAGGCAAACATTTAATCTTCCGCTAATTCTAATGTTAAGTTGTCTCAACCGGCATACAGTTCCCTCGTTACTCTACGCGCATATGTAGAACTACCAGCTCCATTCCTAAGACTACACCTGCGATATAGGTGAAAACTACAAACCCACGTTTCTGCCAAAGACCCTCACTTTAATCGGGTATGCAGGAAAAACCACCGTGCGGCTTCCGACCCCTGCGGTACCACTTAGTTCTGGTTTTAAAAGTATCTGGTAAGAACTTTTCACCCAAAGAACTACACTCCAAGAGCGTCAGTAAGGAAACTTGTAATATTCTGGCACTGCTAGACCATCTGACTACCTCAAGTTTGCCAAGAATCGTTGGCCACTTCTGTAATAGATCATATAACTGGATCCTTTACTCAGAAGTAACTCCCTTACTAGACATCAGTATTTATATATCGACACAGACATTTGCCGGGATTGCGACGGGAAAAAGCCAAATAATCCATTGAATCGACGGCACAATTGCGTTTTCTATTCCGCTATGGCCAAATAAGGCACCCACCCACTTTTTCGATATTTTCTTATGATTAATTTTTCGTGTAAAATTGAAACCACGAATCAATGTGATATTGACAACAGTCAACTGAGGGATGGATATTATCGAAAATATACTTGCTTTGATACTAAGATTGCCATC
This sequence comes from Atherix ibis, assembly GCA_958298945.1. Lineage (NCBI taxonomy): Eukaryota > Metazoa > Arthropoda > Insecta > Diptera > Athericidae > Atherix > Atherix ibis. Next base: position 4,350,034 of record OY282610.1, read on the forward strand.
TCTGCGATTTTGGAAGTACTTATTGATACAATCCCTGCTAAAACCAATCTTGACTTACAAACTAGAATGCTGGGCCTCTACCAAGCTTTCCCATTCTCATTGAATCTAATCGATTCAGTCGAAAATGTTTCTTAAAATTGTCGATGCTCCCTCTTATATCCGTAATAATATTATCCACCATAACCTCAAAGTACCTTTTGTTCATAATGTGATTGTGTCTCATTATAAAAAGTTTCATTCTCACTTTTCCAATCATGTTCAAATGGCATTCTCTACTTGATTTCATATAAATACCCATCGACAACTTAAGTGTCACTGGTCGGCCGGTGTTTCTAAGCAAAAGACACACGCTTGCCGGAGAAACTTTGATGGATTTTTACTCTCCATAACCCTTCATGTTAATTTATACTATTATATAGATCTGCTTGTTACTATTTTTACTTGCAGATACTTGTGAATAAAACTAAACGCTTTTTAAACTTTTGGAACCTTAAACCCTTTTGTACACCAGTTATTTGCTTTGTTTAACATAAATTTGCGGAATATGACATTTTTTTGGGAAGGTAAAGACTGTGTTCTTCAGATGTTGGGGATATCTATATTTTGTCTTTAAGTGCCAATTTTTACCATTACTCAAATTGTCTTGGTTCCTGTCTTTTCAGTTTAGTTTGCAGATTCCATCTTAGTTGTTTGCCCTTTTACAGACTAAAATATTACACTCTCCTGTCTTGAAAATGCTGTTGACATTAAGGAATATAGAAATCCATGATTCATGACTAGAAGTAAATGTAACATGAACGAATTTTTACGAACGATTTCTGAAGAGATAAAATATGGTTTTGAAAAATATATAAAATGCAATATAAAAATTTTTGTAAGCAAAAAGCTAGGCAATATCATTTGCGTCCGTGGCAAAAAAGATTCCCCATAAGGTTGTATATGATAGGACCTAATATGCTATACTGGTGGATTCCAGTAGCATTATGAAAGTATTGAGGATGCACTGAGGTATCTTTTTGTACCTGAAAGAAAGTCAATTAGATTGCTAAGATTTTAGGATGAGCTGATAAGTTGATGGTAAAAGCTTCTTAAGCTATTAGGTTGATGGTCAAACCTTCTTCAATATTTAAAGTTAGCCCAAGATCAGGTTTTTAAAAAATAATTTCACAATAAATAAAAGTGGATTTTTATTTTTTTTTAAATGATCGTAAACTTATTTTTATAGGCTGTATTTGCATTTTTTTTTAATTTAAATGTTAAATAAAAAATTAATTATAAAAAATGCATTAAAAAAAAATCCCTTAAAAATAAAAAAGTTAAGCAAAAAAAAATAAAAAATTGAAAAACTCTCTAAAAATAAGTATACTTAAAAATATCCTTGAATAAATGAATTAACAAGTAAACGCCAATTGACAGTACTTCAAAAATAATAATTACCCATGAATATCAGTAAAAATTTACAAGCAATAATAAAAATATTTTCAATTTATTTTCTACTTAATTTAATTGTGATTTATTATATTCGGTTTTTAAAAAAAAAAAAAAATTTCCAACAAATACAAAAAAAAAATCCTCTTCAAATATGAAAGGTAAAAATTTACAGTAAATTATTAATAATTACATACATACTCATAACGATAAATAGGGGGCAGGGGTGGGTATGTTGTACCTTTAAGAAATGAGGAATTTTCAATTACTGTATCTTCAACCACAAAAACACACCAAAAATAAAAATAAAATTATAACACAAAAATGGAATTGTTTTTCCTTCCGTAGTTTTTTTTCTTCTAAGCAAAACGCATATATTTACTTACACGTATGATAAATGAAAACAATCTGAGAGTAGACCCCAAGAAACCCTCCTTCCCCTCAACCCCTCTCTCAACGAACAAACAAAATTTTTTTTATTATTTCTTTTCACATTTTAAATGAATAAACTGACAGCAATTACAAAATAAACAATCAACTGAATAGAAACCAGTTGAAAAAGTATAGCAAAAGAGAAGAAATAGTTTTTAAATAAATAAATATTACCAAAAACTCATTTTACTAATAATAATCATAATAATAATAATAATAATAATAATGATACGAAGAAAAATAAAGTAAAATAAGTGTTGAAAATAAGAAGAAAATGGCCGCTAGAAAAATATCAAATCGTGAACGTATAATAAAAAGTAGCAACAGTGACAGTTACAGTAACAGTAACACAATAAAGCGCTAACTTCACCTTAAATAGAGAAACCACCATCACCACACCACCACCGCACACCACGGGACTGCCACAATAAAGGCTGCAACCAAATTAAGAAGAAGAAAAAAACCTAACGACAAACCACCAACATTGACAATAATAATAGTACAACACAGGAACACCTTATTAATGGAACAGGCAACAACAACAAAAAAAAAAAAAATGGCGAACAAATTAAATGAAAATAAAAATAAAATTAAAAACAAAAACGCACCCAACATGCCATGCCATTCGGAATGAATGCCACACTTACGTTATGGTATGGTGTCGTAGGGAACGGGGAGTTGACTGGTGGTAGGTTTTTTTTCTTCAGATGGTCTGTTAGCAGAGTATAGAGAAAAATTGGTTTTTTTCCGTTGTGTCTTTATTAATTTTGTTTGTGTCGTTTTCTATTGTTAAGTTGTCATCTTGAAATAAGAGGAGGAAAAAATATGCTTTTTTAAGTACATTTCAACGCGTTGATTATAATTCGTATATTCGATGGAATGTTGCGTGCGTTTTTATTTAATTCCATCTATTTCCCCTTCACCTAAAATTCAAATACCCCGGAACACCCCCCCCCCTCCAACTCACCCCTCCCCCCATCCACTCTTTTAAACCCATCCCACCACACCATACCATTTTTCGTCCCTTTTTTTAGTATTACTCGTAATAATGCCCATATTATCAAGATTAACTGCCATTTTGATTAGTTCCCCTCTCTAGCCGCTTGGACCCTAGAGCCTATTTAATTAACGAGCGCTCACCCACTTATTCAATTATTCCGATTTCAATCTTTTTCATATTTTTGAATACCTTTTAAGAAAAAACGCTTTTATTTACGATTCGTTGTTATTATTTTGGTTTGTTGATTAGTTGAATGTGCGGCGGCGGTGATAGTGAAAATATCTTTTTTGGAAAATCGTTTTCATATCAAAACCAATTACTATATTTGTGCATATTTACAAATTAGGGTAGAAGATTGTGCAAATATCTGGTATTACTCAAAAAAATCTTTGGCCGTTTTTTTATTATCCGAAAAAAAATCTTTTTTTAAGGATTAAAATCAATTTGATCAATAAAATCTATCCAATTGGAATTGTTACCATATTGAAAATGGGCAATACTAATAAAATTAATTATTAAAAAAAAAAACGATTATCCTCATTAAAATTTGGAAAGTAAAACTTCGTAAAATATTTTAAAATTTTTATTTTAGATCGTATAAATCTCTTTTTTGCATAATTTTATAATAAACTGTCAAACGGTGTCAAATCGTACGATCCTGAAAGTCAATTAACTTTACTCAATCTCAAAGTTACGTGTTTTTTTATACAATTTTTTTACATATAGATTTTTTTATAATTTTGGGCTTTATTTTCTCACTTAATCGATATATCAAAAAAGAAGCACCCAACATATAAAAGTTCTCCTTTTTGACGTATTTATTGAACAAGAAATATTAATTATATTTTATTTTCAGTTCAAAAATATTAAATGGCAAAAAAAAATTAACTTAAAAAAATTATATTTAAATTAATTTTTTATAAAAAATTTAACAAATATTAAAGTTATACTTTCCAAACTTTAAAATGGATGAGCCTATACCAATTGTGCTTTCGGAAAAATCGCTTTAAAAAAAAATTCTTTTTTATTTCCGAATACTTTTCTTTTCTAATCATTTCTAAAGTAGCAATAGTAAATTATTAACACTATTATCCATTTGGCAATAACTTAAGGCTACTCCCGCCGACTAATATGTCAGTAGCTGAATTCGAACTCAAGACAGCTGCGTACTAGACGCACATGTACCGAGTTTTCGAAAATCCTACCACTTTCCTGATAATTTATTTCAACATTTGCAGATTTTTTTTTAACAAGATAATTTTCAAATAGAAACTTTTAAAATTTTATAAGATGCCAAAAAATTATCCCCGATCACCAAATTTTGTCTAAGATCAGAAACCTCTACAATCTTATAATGTGATCGTCTGGTTGATTATAAAGGGTACTGTCGGCGGGTGTTCCTCATGTGTGGTATCGTGGATTCTACTAAATAATCAAGAGCTTTATTTTCTCTACATACTATTTATATCAAAAATTGACTAAATTCTAAAAATTAAGAATTCTTTGAAATTAACTAAATTCCACTTAATCATCTCGATAACAATTTTGGGCCCTAAGAATGCAGAGGTCCCTAAACCTAGTGCACACTTGGTGCCGATCTCAATATAAACGCTCACAATATGGTCTTTGTTCTATTTACTAAGCAGCATCAATTGAACGTCACCAAGGTCAAGATGAATGGTGACGTTCTAGGGGTCATTCTGGACCAAAAATTGACCTTATTGGTGACGTTCTAGGGGTCATTTGGGCTTGTCATAGGCTGTTCGGTAAAATATGGGGTCTGCAACTAAATATGATACAATGGGTCATATCTGGTAATAGTTACACCCATCATCATCACCTACGCACCCCTCGTTTGGCGGCCTAAGACTGAACAACGTTCAGCCCAAGCAATCCATCGTAAAGTTTTTTAAAGACTGGCAGCCTTTTGGTATAACAGATGCCCTAAGAATGGGTTCTCAGATTAGGACATTAAAAAAACCAGTCCTTAAAAGTGGTACTCACAGAGCGCTTAACTTGAATGGAGAAGAGTGGGGGGGGGGGGTCATCACTCGAAGAAAGGACCCTCGTCCCTTTTACAAAATCGGTTCTAAAATGAATGTGGGTATTGGAGTGGATGTAGTCGGACCTTATTACCGCCTAACTAAGACCCTTGGTAAATCCCCATCCATTTTCCAGGCAAAAATATATACCATAGAGTTTTGTGCTAAAGAGGGTATCAAAAAGAACCTACGTAACGTAAAGATCTACAACATTTCACAGAGCCAAACTGCATTGAGAGCTGTTATCTCATCTGATGTCCAATCCAAGCGCATTTGAGATATCCTCATGGTCCTAAATCAACTGAATAGACACAACAATGTTCCTTTTGATGTGGGTGCCAGGTCATGAGGGTGACAAACTAGCAGGCAAACTTACCAAAATGGAAGTAAATACTCGGTTCACTGGGTCAGAACTCTTCTGTGATTATTTAAATGGCCACATAATACCATATTTTTCCCAACAATATTACCAAACAGTAATTAACACTCCATGTTCGGAAATGTCCTCTATCACAAATGGTGTTCCTTAAGTTACTATCACTAGTCCACTTCAATATAATTTTTATCTCAATTAGTCCCAAAACTACATACGAGTTCTGTTGAAAAAGTATCGCGAATTTGGAATTTCCGCTGGTTACGTTTATTAGATTTTCAATTTTTTTTGGGGCGTTATGTTGGTACTCATGTCTCGTACTTATACGGATAAGTTCAGCAATTTTGAATGTTCAGTTAATTTTTGACAACTTCTTTGCTTGTACGTGTTTTGGATACTTTTTGAACAGACCTCGTATATTCGCTGACTTTGCGGATAATACCACAATTTTTTCATTCCCATAAAATAGTCAAATAGCTTCTAGAATTTACAAAGCTTTATCCATAATCTATCAGACTGGGTTAAGAGATGAAGAGTGAAGGTACAGAAGCAGAAAAGTGTTTATGTTATCTTTACTCTTAATCAAAAACTACCCAAGGGAATTTTTAGTGGACAAACGAATCGAACCTTTATATAGGATTAAAAAGATCTAAACTCAATAGACATTATCGCCAATTACCTAAATTACTGAACAGTCGATAAAAATCATCATTTTGGTAAAGTTCCTCTCAAATCGAATCCCTTCAATTCAAAAACCTCTGAAAAATCACTGGTGCCTCCTTCTATGTTCGTAACAAAGTTATCCGATGTCACCAAAATAGTCCTTTTGTTTATGATTGCTGTATTTTTCATTATCAAAAGTTTTATTTTCGATTTTCCCAACACTAAAAATTCCCTTCATTGGAAAATTCTACTTACTCTGTTACCTTCCGCATAAAGGAGAGATAATATCTCTTAAAATCTTAAAATTCGTTTTTTTTTAATAAAATTTAGAACCAATTTTAATATTAATAAATTCACAATTTTAAGAAGTTGTTTTATACTAAAAAGAATTAGCAGTAAAATTTTTTAGTTATATTTTTTCTCACATGACTAAGTATCCTAAATAAAATTAGTTTTGCTAAGTGACTCAAAATTCTAAGAGATGGCGCTAAAAGGTAAAAAGGCAACTTATTTTGTGATTTTAAGATAAAATCCTTAAAAATATTTTTAAAAAACTCCAACTTATCGGAAAAAGCATTATTTTTAAAATTACTAAATAAAAATAAAAAATTTCTTAATGCTGTTTTTTTTTTTTGGTTCTCTGAAATTTGAAAATTTTATTTTACAAGAAAATTTGAATAAAAAAAAAAATACTTTAAGAAAACCAAAAAAAAAAGTATTAAAAACCATTGTACTCGTTTTAATAAAAATAAATACTCAACGACAATACACAAGATAGAAATAGTCAAATTTGAATATTTTGTTGAATTTTGGTGTGGCTTAGGTGTAATATTGCTTTTGTTTGGAATTGCTTATGATCTCTTTACCGAACTGTTGCTAATGCTAAATACAATCCCCCAATATTATATGCCACTCCTTATAATATACGAGTACAAGTTTAGTATTTATCATATAAGCGGACATATAAGCATATTTAGATAAATCTTTAGTTAAGAAAAAGGTGACACAAATTCGAAAATTTTTAACTGATTGTATCGATACGACGATGGCCATAATATTGTATATATGAGCACTGTTATTTGGTTAGTTTTATTTTTCTGTAAAAGAAAAAACTAGTCTTGTTTTTATATTTAAAGTTAAAAAGAAAAGGTATCGGGATAGTGTTGCGAAGAGATCAAAACTTTTAGTTATTTTTTTAAATAAAAAGACTTATTGAAAGCCGAAATTCCATTCAGTTACTTGTAATTATGCACATATTTTATTTGGTAATTATTTCTACATCTATCATTGATATTGTATAGCATATTTTTATAGTTGTTGTACTTTTTATACCATAAATGAAAATTTTGGTTTTTTTTTTATAAAATTTTATTTCAAATACTAATGAAAATTTTGCCAATTTTATTTAATATTTTTAGTTAGAAAATTTTATCTTTGCAAATGTATGGTTTTGTCAAACTGAATAATATAAAAATAAAATTTAATTTTTCCATTTAAATTATTTTTGAAAAAAAAATTTCTCCTAAAACATAAAATGAATAAATACAAAAAGAAATTCTTCATAGAAAAGGTTAGCTGGAAAAAAACACTCTCCTTCAAAAGTTAATATTGTAGATGGCGTTCGGAAGACTTAAAGGATTTAGTTTTTTTGTTGACCCTATCTCTTTATACTAGTTAAGAGAAAAATACTGACATATTCTTACAAGTATAATTAATTTATATTAAATATAATTTTGAAAAGTTTTTTTTTATTTAAAAAACAAAATGCAAAAAATGGTGTTTAGTGAAAGAGATTCCTCAGATATTTTAGAGATGGCGTTTGTGACAGTAAGGATGGTTTTTTTTAAAACGTATCTGTTCATTTTACTATATTGTCATAAATATAATCAATTTATATAATTTTTAAAAAAAATCTCCGCAAATATATGAAAAAATTTCTAAAATTTATTGTTGAAAAAAACCAAATACCAAAAATAGTATTTTTATAATGTATTAGTGAGTAATCATTACAAGGATCAAATTATTCTGATCGATTTTTTGTGATACAAAATAAATTTCAATTATGCATCTTTTTTTTTGTTAAATTTTTTCTTGAGCTAAAAAGAAACTAATTTTTGTGTCTTCATTTAAATCAATTGTGAAGAAAAAATTTCTCTTCAAATATATAAAATGAATAAATTCAACAAGGAATTACTCACAAAAGAGTTTAATTAAAAATATCTTCTTTATGGGTTAATAGATGGCGTTAGTCAGAATTAAAGGGTTTTTTCTTTGAACGTATCTCTTTACTAGTCAAGCGAAAAATTCTGATATACCATATTCTAACAATTATAATTAACTTATATAATTGTGAAGAGTTTTTAAAGAAAAATCCCTAAAAAAATATAACAAAAAATTCGAATTTATTATAAAAAGAAATCAAAATGACAAAAAAAATGTGTTTTGAAAAGGTTCCTGAGAAATTTTAGAGATGGCGTTATTGGTCAAATTTCAATTTTTTCGTTTGTAGTAAAAAGAAAGAAAAAATTCTTTTTACTACAATCGCACTAACGCCATCTATTGACGTTTCAAGTTGGTTTTTTTTTAATGAAGAATTTCTTTTGAGTTTACTTTTTTTCATTAACAATTTTAATAAAAATATAATAAATAAGAAAAATAAAATCAAAAAAAATAGTCTTCATAAAAACAAACCTACTTAACCTTTTAATAGATGGCGTTAGTAAGACTAAAAGAATTTAATTTTTTTGAACACATTTTTGTACCTGATGCAAAATTTAGACATATTCTCTTAAATATAATACAATAGAAATTTTTTAATTTAAAAAAGATTTCAAAAAGAAAAAATTTGCGAAATTTTAGTATTGAAAAAACAAAATTGCAAAAAAATATTCTGTTCCTGAGAAATCTTAGAGATGGCGTTATTGGCAGCAAGAATAAAAATATTCCTATAACTTTGCATGTGCAATAAAATAATTTTATCTATTAACGTTTTAAGTAGGTTTTCTTTTATGAAGAATTTCTTTTGAGTTTATTTTTTTCATAAATAGTTTTAATATAAATAAATATATTGTACAATAAAAAATAAGAAAATTTAATTGTTCATAAAAACAAACCTTCTTAAAAGGTAAATAGATGGCGTTCTAAGATTAAAAGAATTTAATTTTTTTGAACGCATTTTGTACCTGATGCAAAATTTTGAAAAAATATCTTTACTCTCTGAAATATAAAAGATTTTTTTTTTAAAATTGAAAAAAAATTTCAAAAAGAAAAAATCTGCGAAATATTTTATTAAAAAAACAAAATGGCAAAAATTATGTTTTTGCAAAAGGTTCCTGAGAAATTCTAGAGATGGCGTTGATGGCCGCAAGGATAAAGCTATTCCAATGGTTTTTCTTATTAGCATTTGGAATTTTTTCCTATTTAATTGCAATAAAATATTTAAAAAAATATAAATTTCAATTTTGCACCTTTTTTATAAATACGTGTAAGTGTATTTTCATTCTTTTTACTACAATCGTACTTACGCCATCTATTCAAGTTTTAAGTACGTTTTTTTTATAAAGAATTGCTTTTGCGTTTATTTTCTTTCATAAATAGTTTTAATTAAAAATAAAAAAATAAAAAGAAATTCTTCATGAAAACAAACTTACTTAAAAGGGTAATAGATGGCTTAGTAAGACTAAACGAATTTTTTAATTTTTTCGAATGCATTTTTGTATCTAATGCAAAATTCAGATATATTCACTTAAATATTATAGAAATTTTTTTAATGTAAAAAAGTTTTCGAAAAGAAAAAATCCGCGAAATTTTTTATTGAAAAAAACTATTTGGAAAAAATTATGTTTTTGCAAAAGGTTCCCGAGAAATATTCGAGATGGCGTTGTTGGCCGCACGGATAAAGCTATTCCCATGGTTTTTCTTATTAGCAGTTTAAATTTTCGCCTATTTAATTACAATAAAATAATTTAAAAAAAAAAGTTTCAATTTTATGACTTTTTAATAAAGTTTTTCCTTAAGTAAAAAAAAAAACCTTTCCATTAAAGGAATGATTTTTTAATTCATTTTTTTTATATCAGAAAGAACTTTTGTTAATGAACTATTTTTTAAATGAATTAAAATTCTCTATTTTTATTATTTTTATCTGCAAAATATTAAAAAATATTTGTGCAAAACAAAAAATATTATACACTTAACAAGAACTTTTTTGCACAATCTGTCCTAAAAGAATATTTTTTTTTATAATATATTTATTATGGATAATTTAATTTTTTTATTGCAAAAAAAAAACGGAAACATATTAACTATAAAATTATCCTTTTCTTACAGATTTATACGACTTTTACGAGCAATTTCTATACCAAAAATTATTTCAAAAACAAAAAACAAAAAAAATACACACACACACACACAACTGGAACTGGTATTAATCATTGAAAGGATATAAATGTAAATTTTTACTTCATGGGACACCGATTAAAATATTCAAGTAAGTCTAATTTAGGTGTGAATAATTAAGTTTTTATTTTATTTTGTTTTCTTCTTCTTCTTTGTGTTAACATTCATGCGTAAAATTGCACCCGAACAAACAAAAAATATGCCGTCAATTAAAAGAAAAAATAGAAATTCAAAAACCTACCATATACACAATATGTTGGACAAAATATTTACTATTTCAAATTGTAAAAACTAGTAAAGAAAAAAAGAGAATAAATTCAATATCGAAAAGACCAAATCGACAAAAATTTGTCTTTGCACATAAGGTTATGTATGGCTAAGTCTATGCGAATACTTAAGACCCCAAAAAACAATAAAGACATAAAACCTAGTCAGATTAGGACTTTTAACAAATCACTTGAAGTTCACTTGAACAACAACAACAGCAAAATCCCGACCGAAACGATATTGTCTGGAGAGTGTGTCTTGTGGCCAAGTCGGTACGCCGGTGATTTGTGTCGAGATGCCGAAAAGGCAAATATTTTGCCATAAGTGGCAGGTAGGTTCAACGTGGATTAAATTTGGCTCATTATAATGTTGACTTTTGTTGTGGCCCCAGCATTGACAGTTCACTGTTCAATGATTTATTAGGAAATATGTAGTTTCGTATAGCTTTCATAAAACAAACTGAATAAAAGCAAATTGAACAATCAAATCAAAATGGAATTTCTTTCCCATTTCATGAATTTCCCTTTCGTTAATTTGTTTAACTTTAGTTAATGTCTATTCGAAAGATTCAAAGTGACGTTGGATTTATTTGTTTTTATCCTAGGATGCCAGTGTTAATACCGTTTCTAAGAAACCATCGAACAAAAAAAATGTTATTCTTATGATGAAATCACTTTTCTAAGCGGTCTCTTTGAATAGTTAAAACTGACCCCACAAATCGAATTGGTTTAAACGCGAAACGAATCCGCACTAACTTTTTGACAAATTCACTTTCAGCAAAAAAAAAAAAAAAACGGATAAATTCAATACCATATCTACCACAGGGGTCTCAAATGGTACCAAAACTTTTTTTCGGTAAAAAAAAACTTTTTCTGATAGTAAAAAATGTTTTTTTCCCTTTTTTTAATTTTTGGGAATGGTGCAGTTGATTTTAAAAAATGGGCAAAATTTATTTGCAGAGCAGTTGATTTAGTAAGTCCTGAAAAAAAATTACGCTTTAACTAGTTTGCCCACAAATTTAGAAGCCATACAACAGACCACCAATTAAAAAAATCGGATCTCTCCTCAGGTAATAAGGGATACGGCCATATCGAACTCACCGTCTGTCGGTATCTCGAGTCCACTATCGGCAATGACGACTGGCTTCATAGGTGGTAGCATTGACATGTGCGCGCACACGTCCCAATACCGCATGACATCAATGAGAGAACAAGACAATAGCCCCCTTCTATAATAGCTCCAATGGGTCTAACAGAGCTTCCTACTATCGCCCTTTCCACCGTTACATTGATGGACATCACAACCGAAGTACGAGTCGTTTGTTATGGAGAATGAAGACACGAACCAAATCCATTCGTTCTGTCACTGGCATCAGGAACGACTGATCAATAAGATCAAAATTTGTCATCACATCGAATTGTAGAAACACAGACTAAAAGACTAAAGAAGATTTATTCATCTTGTCTTTGGCACTGTCGCATTCAATTTATGGGAATTTCTTCCATTTCTGTATCGGATTGTATGCTCCTCGTTTCTAATGAAATACGTCCGTTTCGATTTTTTTTGGGTATTTATAATTTATTTGTTAACAACAGAAAAATATAATTATAAGTCCAAATTGGCTCATTTGCAAAATGATTGATATTTTTTAGAAATGACCGACGAACCAATCTGGACTTAGAACTTGTTCTCAAGAATTTTTTTGATAATTATTTTATCCCAACAAAACGCCAATGATTCTCATTAAAAATTCGCTCCTTTTTCTTTATTTAAAAAAAAATAAAAAGATATGAAAAAAAAATATGGGAAAATCTATGGAAAAATAAAAACAATCATGCTCGTTACTAGTTGTGATACCTTCACAAATCGATGAATTAATTCAATTCGTTGTTCGTTCCTCAAACATTTTCCCTAGAATGCATAGAGAAAAATGGCTAAATGAAAATCTGTAACAAGTCTTAGCTGGAAGGGAGTCTTTAGTTGTTCCGAACAGGAATGAATTTCAATTACCGATTAGATCAGAAGAAGCAACAGTCGAGGTAACATAAACGACAAAATGTGTTACAATCTGTGAGCTTGAATCGATTTTGCATTTATTTTGCATAGTCTTGAGTGCATACATATGCAAATGGCATCGAATCGTTTATGAAATTTTGTTACTGTTTTTTGTTTTTATTAATAAAGACGAGTTAAAGTGAACAGAAGCATAAGAGAATTAGGTACTCTGTAGCCGATCTACCTACCTGGGGCTGCTGGATGATACCAGAGCATTGTGAGCCTTTGTTTATTTTCGTATTTGTAGTCTCCTACTAGGCGGGCTAGCGGTTAAGTTGGGCTCCGACATAGATCGACTAGTCCGTCTAGGTCTGTCTAGGCGGTCTAGATGGCTGATGATGTCGAGAGTTTGAAAGACAAAATGTTGCTGGATAGCGCATAGTCCGACGTAGTTGGAACCAATTGTGGGATGGAGTGCAGAACGGACAAGAGTCTGATGATGGACGGACAGACCGGCTAGAATGGTTAGCAGATTTTTAGGTGAGCAATGATAACATCAATAATATGACGTGCTGCTGACTTAGTGCAACATGCAACGCGAATAGAAATGGACCGCCGGTAATTTAGACCTACCACCAACCGAATTCCTACCACACTGATGTCTCTTTGCTAGCTCCGATCTAGCCAATTAGGAGTGGAACCGATCTTAGCAGTCACAATTGTCAACAATCAACACTTGGCCATCGTTCATCATCCATCAAGCCAGCAACATAGCAACCATCAATGGAGCTGCTATTTGTGCATGCTCATGATCCTCATGGCCAACCCAAACCTTCCTGCCTTCTGTTGAGACTAGCACAGCTTCATCATATTCTCCACTATCAATGGCTTCGCTGAGTTGACTTGGGATCCTCTTCCGAGTGTCACATGACATAGCTCCATTGTTCACTCGTATGATCACAAAATGACATGCTCGCCAATTTATCGTCATACGATGGCTGTGTGACCACACCCTGCCCCCTTCCCCTCACATACACCATAAAATCATTTTACATATGAACACCAATTGTTGATGAGGGCATATAGCAAACGATTAGAAAGGGAAGTGCATTAAATTCTGGTGGCTATCATGTCACCGTCGCAATGGAGGTGGGAATTTCTAGCTTGTGCCCAGTTCAGTTGGGATCACATGCAATCGAACTCCTCCATTGCACCATTAACCATTAGTCTGCATTAGTCTGCATGATCATTAATCCGATGTACGATGTTCTACTTCCTCGGACTCGGACGAGTTTAACATCTTTCTAAGCGCAAGGATTAAATCTTTCAAGTTTTCTAAGTAATAAAATCGATGACGTGCCGAGGCCATGATTCGGTTCAGATGTAACCGCGGACCAAGGGAAAAAGTCGACTCCATCGAATGCATTTCAGTCTAGCTGAACTGGCCATAGCACAGTAATCGTTGGAATTGCAGTTGATCTTTTTTCGAAATCAGAATTCAATTAAAGCAAATTTAATTGAACCACGCATGTCTCCTCATTCACAGCTGCTCCCTAAGATCAGACTTGGATCTTCATTTCTCGCCGCTTCGTTGCCATTGCATTCGTTACAGCCGATTTTGTGCTCATAAGGAAAGTACGCCTTGATGAGACACTGGACTTGACTCGGCTGATGCCGAACAGATTCTCTTAATAGTTGGTGTTTTGCACCCAACCGATAATTTTACCTACCACGAAGCTCTTTGCTTTTTTAATAAATTAAAGAAAACCGAAACCGATCAAAGGGAAAATATAGTCGAAGTAACCGAGAGAAAAAAATTACAAATAAAAAGAGACCATAAAGAAAAAATTGTTGAGCAGACACAACAAGATAAATTGGCAAAGAATTCTGAATATTGGCAGTCAGAAGGGAGGATTATTTATTCTTTGGGATTTTATTTTTAGTAGTTTTCTTTTTTAATTAGAATGCGGTAAAAAAAAATTGAGGCCAGAATAAGTAAAACACCAATTTTCGGATTCGATTTTGAAGAGAGTTCCAATTGATCGATACTTTTTCCAGGATTTTCATAACGATTCGGTTTGGTCTTTGCAATGCACTTTCCTACTTCGGATGATCTTCATTGGCAAGTCTGGTAAGCCTTATCAGGAAATACAACTCCCCCCGGAATTGGATAAGAGTCAGTCCCCGGTAGTTCGTTCACGTCAAAGTTTACAATTTTGTGCTGAAATCGAACCGAGTTCCCGGAATCAGATCGGAATCGGGGGAAAAAAAATGCTAAATCAGCTCGACTCAGTCATGGTGTTTGGCAACAATACTGGCCATAGTCTTGCACATCAACGTCATGCCAATATGGGATCTCAACAGAATAGTCAGAGCTAACTGGTAATCATGCCACCATCAGTTAGGAATACTCTTCTCCGATGGGTGGCATAGTAAATCTTACGAAATCGTCACATCTGAATATGCAAATTTCAATCGATTTCTTGCTGAAAATTCAGCAAATCGCGCAACTAATGACACGACAAAATTATTGCAGTTTTAAAAAAAAATATATTGCCGAATTTCGATTTAGGTAAGTCTGCGTCAGACGTTCTAAACTATTTTTTTTTAATTGTATCGAAGGTCTTTTAGGCATGTTTTAGGTGTCATTTTATAGCGCCATGGCGATGAGGCCATTTGCCGACTTCAACGTTCGTGTGGGAAACTATCTAATCGAGATTAGTCTGTGGTTAGTGGGGATTTTTTTCAAAATATTCGGTGAAGTTATAGAATATTAAAGAGGGGATTAGGGATTTATTGAAATGGGAGAAATCGTGCTCTCGGAGTAAGTCTTGGTCAGATGGCATTCATATAGAATCTGAATGATGGTAACATAGAATTGGCATAAAGGACGATTGGTATTGTCAAGATGAAAATCATGATTAAGAGGGATCTTATGTCTCCAGAATTTTGTTGACAAAAATGTATGCGGATTTATTGCTATTCTTTTAGTAACCGAAGTAGTTTGGGGATATGTGTAAGAGCTTCTCCAACTCTTTTATTGTGTAAAATTCACATATGCCACGTCACCCCATTTGCTTTGTAGGCTATGTCGAATTGTGCTCCATATTGAGCCATCTGACGGATATCACTAAAATTTTTATAGCGCTGGGAATATTGGCCGCAATTTCAATTGCCATTTTAATACCCTATAATAAGACGTTCTAGATTTTTTTTCGCACTTTCAAGATCCTCAATAAAATAAAAAAAAACTTCACTCAAACCGAAAATGGGAAGAAATAAATTAAAAAGCTTAGCCGCCTTGTTTTGTCCTAATATTGACTATCGATTAATATCGAGAAAAAAATATATATTATAAAAATATGATCCAACAAAAAATAAAACCGATATTCTTAAGTTTATGACTACAAAAGCCCCCCTTCCCCCTCCTCATTCTCCTGTTAAATTTTTTATTTAATCATAAATTGGGGCTAGAAAAATCACCAATCCTACTTCGATTCGTAGCCCCATCTTGACTGTATTGAAATAATGTTGCTTTTTGCAATTACAGAAATAATTTTACTTGATTTTTTACTCCCCCTTTTTTTTCTCTGAACATTTCATCCCCCCTACCGCCGTTCTGCAATATTTTTTTTTTTAATCGACAAAAAATGCAATTGCGACGATGTTGTTCAATTTTTGCATAGCAATCGGATTCGATTCGAACGAATCGTTTCTGTCTGTTCAGATTCGTTCTATGTTGAAGTTATTGTGTGGGGCATGCGGTACGACTGACTAGTTTAATAAAACGATTCGATTTCAGATACACAAAATATAAAATATGCTAAAAAATCAGAAAATTGCAGACGATTAAATATTGTTGGAAATATGTACACGAGTATGAATAGTAGAGTGCAGTACAGTGCAGTGAAACGATCGAACCGATCTACTTGCACGAGAAGAGAGCATAAAAACACGATCGGTCGACTTTTGAATAGGAATAGGAAGGAGTCTTTTTGATATAAATGCTAAGGATAAGGGGATAGATAACCGAAAATTGTATGATATTTTGTTGAGATGGGCGGTGATTTTAGATATTCGTAACGAAGTACGGGGGCGAAGGTAACGAGAGGGCGTAGGGCTGTACCGAAAAGAATTAAAATGGAATATGAATCAGCTTTTAGAATCAGAGAATCAGAGCTGGAATCAGAGTCGGAATCTGAATCGAAATGGCAATAAGCAAATCAGAGATTCTATCTGGAAGATCAATGTACGACTACAATTACCATCACTACCACCTTGTTGCGATGCCACCACCACCGCTACCACCGCAACCACCATCACCACCGTCACCTACAACAAAAGGTAGGTGAGCACTTTCAACGATCGATTCGACAATTTAGCGATCTTGCATCCAGTCCGGTCAACACTAGAGCTGCATACAAGAGCCTGAATTCAACTATCAGCCGAGGACCAATGATGACGATGATTCGGGTCGAAATTCAAATGCAAGTCAAACGTTATCTGATTTTAAAAGTACACATAGCTCTTGATAGTGATCTACAACTATGATATCCTGGCCTGAAATGCGATATTATGTCTGTATTGTTAGACATTTTGCGTCTGGGCGCCCTGCGGATGTGTTCCAATCTGTAAACCTAACCCATTCTTGTATATCGCTCATCGTTACTATTGCCCATAGCATTGGAATTGTATTTTTCCGCTTGATATTCAAAGAGTTTTACAATTTCTTACGTTATTCTTTTATCGTTTCTTAGTTTTTGATGGAAATTTTTTTTAGTTTGGTATCAATTTTCAAAACGATCAACCGATCGATTGCAAATATTTTTGCCATTTTTATTAAAATCACCAGTACCCTTTTCATAACCAACTAATTACGTCAACTTAACCCACTAATTTGACAGCTGAACTTACAAATATCTATAATAGAGCAATCTGTCAAATATGACAGCTGATCTTATAACGGCGCCATTGCTTCTTATTTTTATCACAAATCTCGTAATTAAACCTCTTCAAAATCATTAAAAAATATTTTATATAACAATTAAAATTTTTATATAGAAAAGTAAAAATTTCTTTTTCTATGGATGTTTTGGTTTTCTATGAGGTTATGGCCTCTAAAAAAATATTTTACCAAAAAAGCAAAAACAAAAGAAATTATTTATGAAGCAAAATAGTAAAATAAAAAATTAAGCTTTTTGATTGTAAGAACCATGCGTTAGTGGAAGAAAACTCAAAAAAAAAATACCCCGACTGTTAAGCTATCGGGAATCTAGACTGAACTGTTTATCTCAAACTCTTGGCAATCAACAAAATGCAACAAACTTCATCTACAAACGATTATAGAAAAGGATTTGATTTATTATTCTTGATCTTTACTAAAATGTACTAAAATTTTCGTTTGAGCATAATTGCGAAAGCAATGACTTCACTCTATCCATGCCATCTGTCAATAAGCCTTCAGCAATTAGGCGGAAGGCTTTGTGTTCGAACCATTTACGCCATCTATTAACAAATCATAGACTTACTGGGCTCTTGTAGAAACCATAGACTTACACGGTTTTTTTACTAAACGAATTAAATCCTTTATTTTATATCATTAGTTTTGATATAATGAGAGTGACCTGGCAACACCGCAGACTTTTCTTTTGCATAGAATGACAGATAGTCCCTTCTAAATTTGCAATCGCTTATAAAAGTACATTTTCAACCTCATCCAGTAATTTTGAAGTATATTGCAAAAAAGGGACTGCCAAATTAGAAGTAACGATGTGGCCTTAAATTTTTTTTATAAATCTCAGTGAATCTGCAAATTAATGGGGAACAATCCTTATCAAGATTATTGGTATTAATCATGTTCGATTAGGAAGGTCTATAAAAACTGATTAAAATATTAAATGACTAACGGCTCCTCTGAGGTCAGACTAATGATTAAAATTGAGGCTGATAAGGGGCTCAAGAAAAATGGGTCCTCAAGTCAAATTGACTTGGTTGCTCTACCATAACAATGCGCCATATCGCATGGCCATTTTTGTTAATGAGTTTTTATCGGTAAAAGGAATTTCTATGGTTTTCTAGCCAACTTACCCTCCTTTCCCCTTCCCCAAATGACCTGCTCCAAGTCTGTGTAACTTTTGTTTCTTACGCAAGATAAACAAATACCACTTGAAAAAGAGTGTAACTGGGAATTTCTAGACGATTCGTTACTAAGAAGAGTAGAAACAAAGCTACGGTCGATGTAGAAGCTCCCCAACCCAACTACTAGACTTTGAATAAAATAATATTGATGGTATAAAAATTAAAAATTAAAATATAGAAAAAAAATCAGCCTCATTACTTTTATACTACAACTCGTAATTCTCAACTCACACTAATGCCATCTGCTGTTAAACTATGGCACATACGGGCTATTTTACTAACTGACTTCCACTATAAAACTATTCCAGCCAAAACGAGATTTAAAATCTTCTTTGCACTAACGTTAAATAATACCAAAATTTACTTTTGACCATTAACACCATCTTTTGAGAGTCAGAAGCAATTAATTTCTTCAACACAACTCCCTTTTCCCCCACCACCCCCCCTAAATTAAGAAGAACCTTTTTTTCATAACAAAATTTTAATTACAAATTTAAATGAAGTAATAAAAAAAAGTCACAGAGAATTTTTTTTCTTTTTATCAAATACCATAACTCAAAAGAAAATTGACAAATTCCTGCAAGTAGTGACATCTTTCGGCAATTCTTTTAATTAGTCACTGAAAGAAGAACGAACCATTTAGTAGTAATCTTGTGTGCATTTGGATATAAAAGTAAATATCAAATTTGAGCAAATCTTTCCTCATTCCTCAATACATTTTCCCATACCCCCCCCCCCTGTCCCTCTCATCGCAACTATTATTACCTATCGCAGCCTTAACTCTACTTCTACTTAAACCTCCAACAATCCCCAGTAATACTCCCTTTTTTTTTTGGTATGAATTAATAACTAAATGTTTGAGAGCAAATTTTACATATATTCTTATCGTTGCCCCATTCTCCTTTTCGTCTCCAACACATCCCTCGCCCCATCACTTTAAATAATTCCTATTTTAAATTTTCATTTATTTTATTATTGAAATTATTTGTTCTACTATTATTTTTTGTATTTCAGAAAGACACAATATAACCCCTCCCCCCCCACCAACCTTTCTTGAAAAACGTTCCGTCCTTCCCTTTCCAGTGCATTGCATTCAAAAGAGAACATTTCTTTTATATTAATTTTATTCTATCCTTAAACGATATACTTTTAAATCTTGGGATGCAATAATAATAGATGCACAATGAGATGCATTTTGTCTATTTTGCCAGTTAAACGATGCAAATTCGCTACAGTTGTTGATAATATCGAAAAATCATTACGAATGCATTTCAAAAATATATTCGAGCTGCTCAAAGATTGTATTCGCTACCGCTTCTGCCTGTCTACGTTAACTACTAATGTACACACGAGCTTCCGGAGTTGGCGTATTTCATTGTACTTGGAGCTTACTTACCTCAGCATAACAACATAACTGGGATCTCGTCTCATACTGGGCTTTCCATTTTGACTTGGGGAACTGGTGGCATGTTAATGCTTCATTCTCGTTGTGCTACTGTAACACAGTAAACGATGTCGTTGGATTAATAAACCTCCCCTCGCCCTCACCACTCAGACCAGGCAAAGCTAAAGTTGGAAGCCACCTCAAATCAGGCTACTGTTCCCAATGAAACATTGGGACCAGCCCGTAATATGGTTTTCCTTCTGCATTTCCATATTATTGTTGATAGCAAATCAAAATTAATTCCAAATTCAATACGTTCAGCATTTTTATATTATTTCCATTCACATTTTTACTTTGATTTGTCTCATTTTCTTGTACAAGTATTTTATACGTTTTGCTTTTATTTTCATAAATGATATTCTATATTTTCCATCCATTTCTCCTAAGTTATTCTGGAGTAAACTATTTTTATGCTGAAAAAATTTTTAATACCAAATAAGAATTTATCTTCTGTTCGGTTTTATCAAATCATATCTTTTGCTAACTAGTTACAAATAATTTTAATTGATCTTTTTTTGATGGACATACCTTTAAGTACAATTTTATAGGCGGTCTTTGTTTCAGAGCTAAGAAAAGTAATTATTATAAAGTTTAGAGTCGGACAGCTTTATAGAAATTTTTTTAACTAAATATTAGGGTCCAAAATCTTAAATTTCAATTCAAAAGTAAAAGAAACCAAACGCCTAGGTAGGAATAATTTTTTAACATAAAACTAAGTCACCAAGGGTCCGAAACTATAAAATAAAATACAGACAAAATTGTTTTTTGGCATAAAATTGGGCCACTAAGGATCGAAGACCTTAAAAGTAAATCAATCCAGAAGACATGGTATGAATATTTTTTAAAGTATAAATTAGGTCGACATTGGGTCAAAAAATTGAAAGTATAAAAACTCAGACGGCTTTACAGAAATTTTTTTAACTAAAAATTAGGTTGTCAAGGGTCCAAAATCTTGAAAGTCAATTTAAAAGTTCAAAAATTTAAACGGCTAAGTAGGATTAATTTTTTAACCTAAACTAGGTCACCAAGGGTCCAAAACTATAAAATTCAAAATAGTCAGAAATATTTTTTGCCATAAAACTGGTCACTAAGGCTCCAAGCCCTTAAAAGTAAATCAATCCAGAAGGCTTAGTAGAAATATTATTTTAAGTAAAAGTTAGGTCAGCATTGGGTCCGAAAATTAAAAGTATAAAAAGTCGGACGGCTTTACAGAAATTTTTTCAACTAAAAATTAGGTTGTCAAGGGTCCAAAATCTTGAAAGTCAATTTAAAAGTTAAAAAAATTTAAACGGCTAAGTAGGAATAATTTTTTAACCTAAGCTAGGTCACCAAGGGTCCAAAACTATAAAATTCAAAATAGTCAGAAATATTTTTTGCCATAAAATTTGGTCACGGAGGGACGAAGACCTTAAAACTTAATCAATCCAGAAGGCTTAGTAGAAATATTATTTTAAGTAAAAGTTAGGTCGGCATTGGGTCCAAAAATTAAAAGTATAAAAACTCGGACGGCTTTACAGAAATTTTTTCAACTAAAAATTAGGTTGTCAAGGGTCCAAAATCTTGAAAGTCAATTTAAAAGTAAAACAATTTAAACGGTTGAGTAAGAATAATTTTTTAACATAAAACTAAGTCACCAAGGGTCCAAAACTGTAAAATTAAATATAGTCAGTAATATTCTCTTGGCATAAAACTGGTCACTAAGGCTCCAAGCCCTTAAAAGTAAATCAAGCCAGAAGGCATGGTATAAATATTTTTTAAAGTACAAATTGGGTTGGCATTGGGTGTAAAAATTAAAAATACCAAAAAAACGGACGCACTATAGAAATTTGTATTATCTAAAAATTAGGTCACCAAGGGTCCGAAACCCTGAAGTTCGATATAACCTGAAGGCTTGGTCGAAATATTTTTTTTTTATTTCTTAACTAAACAAAAAGTCGGCATTGGTGTCCGAAACTTGAAAAGTCAATACGGCCAGACGGCTTGGCAGAAATTTTTTTAACAAAAAAAAACAGGTCTGCGTTGGGTCCAAAACTTTGAAAGTAAATAAAACCTGACTATTACGTAGAAATATTTTAAAACTAAAGACTGATTGACATTGATTCTAAAACACAGCCAGATATCATGCCAGACACTTTTTTCAGATAGAAGCTAAGTCGACATTGGGTCCAAAATTTTAAAAGTAAACAAAGCTAGACGGCCTAGTAAAAACCGTTTGTTTCCTTGTTACCAAGCTGCTCTGGTCTAAAATCATAATTAGTCTAGAGCAGCTTGGTTAAAATATATTTTTTTATATATTTTAACTGAACCGATCGAAATTTTCGTCCGACACGAAATAAGGTCTGTATGGGCTTAGAACCTCAAAATTTTGAGGTACAAAATGATTTTAAACATTTATTGTTATTGGCCGCTTATAAATGGAGACGTTTCTGTTAATTTTTTTCAACCAAAATCTGGTGTTTGAGAGCTGAAATTCTATAGCGACTCTTTATCAAGTACTGTCCGGAAATTTGAAAATAAGACAAAATCAACGCTGACATTCGAAATGATAACAAATCTGAAAAGGGGCAAAAACTTCGATACCATCAATTTAGCTAAAACCGTCCTACTGGACTCCAGGCAATTGCTTATTACTATTATGTTAGAGTGGAGATGAGCTCCAATATGCCGCTTAGTACCGACCGTCATCGTTTCATTTGTTTTCGTCGGCATTGTGGAATTCCTAAAATGAGAATAAATTGTTGGCGCTTGTTCGTTGGCGAAAATCCTTTTCAAAAATTTCTGCATCATCTGGCCGCTGCTAATTTCTTTTGTGTATTTAATGCGTTTCCAAAATACCATCGAAATATGAGTGGAATTAGGGGCACACTAACTAAATTAGCGGCCAGATCGAAACAGACTGGCAAGGAGCAAGGAGGGTCAGCAGAAGCAATCCGCAACTTTGATGTGGAATTTTATGCCTTAAAATGCCATTTATGATGAGAAATATTTTAGCGTACAAGTTGCTTGATGATGAAGAGGATCTCAAATGTAAATATACTGGTGGTTTGGTGGTGATCATAAAAGGGAAATGGAAGACGAAAAAACCGAAAAAATTCTCATTTCTAAGTAGTTATAAGTCTTGGGTTAGCGAAAATACAATCCTTTGCGATTATTCCGTTTTCATAAATAATTTTCAAAATGTAAAAACAGTAGAACATTCTTGGTAGGTACTGGATATGAAGGCTCGATAGGCATAGTTAGCATAAGAGTTGAAGGGGATACAGGATGCAACAGAAACGACATTTTGATTGATCTCGTTAGAGATGGACAGAGGGTCAATAAAAATTGGCAAATAACACTGCCCAGCTAAGCTATGTTTTATATACGATCTTACAAAAATAAAAATTTATATTTAAAGGGAATGTAATTTTGCAGAATCTTTTCTGCCCTTGCCTGTTTGTCTTGTTTGTTTCTACACTTTAATCTGTTGTCGAGCGAGTACTTCCCTTGTACAACATTAAAGTTTCTCCTCTCTCTATTCTGGATCGCCTTATTTGTACACGTGTTTGGCATATTATTTTCAATTTACGAACTTAACAGAAATGTCTAAAAGGGTTGGGGTTATACAAATTGAAATACTCAACGAAGATTTGGGTTTTTTTTTATTCGTTTCCATAAAACTGACGAAAAGACTGAAAATGAAAACAATGCAAACGATCAGCGCCAGTCTGCCTATTGGCATTTTGGCGGCTCTCCGATACTTTCGCTACTATTGACCAATGGCCTAACAGACTATTTTGTATTTTCCTGTACGATAGCCATGATCATCAGCACCATCGTCACCGGACTGGCCTGATCAACATCGTAATCTTGTCGAACAACAACATCTTGTAAAACGAACGATTTTCGACGCAAGGAATTCCATTGTCCACATCTCCATTTCAATTTTTGTCATCTTTTTCGAAAATATATCGTTACGTTCTTTAGTCATTTTTATCATCCTTTTTTGTATTTATTCTCAATCTTGTTTTTGATTTAAGGTAAATTTTAAAAGAAAATGTATTTATTTTTTTTCACGTAGAAAATTACAAATTTATAGGAACAACTGTTTTGGATATAAAAACTTAAAATAAAGGTGATAATGCAGTTCGAAATTGCATATTATTGATGGGCTAATGCAGTTTTAATAATAAAATACATCTTTTGAACTGGCTCATTATTTGTTAATTAATAGAATTATTTGTGTTTATTTTTCTACCAAAACGTAAATATGATGTCGATAATGCAGTTCTGTATTGTAAATAAATGCGAATTCCTATGCAAAAAAAAAATTGATTAATAGAGTTTTTGTTGATATTACTTCGAATTCTA
The DNA here is from genome assembly GCA_958298945.1 of Atherix ibis. Lineage (NCBI taxonomy): Eukaryota > Metazoa > Arthropoda > Insecta > Diptera > Athericidae > Atherix > Atherix ibis. The sequence goes on from OY282610.1 coordinate 4,374,561, forward strand.
AATGTCATCTTAGTTTTCATTTGTGATAATGCAGTGCCAGTATATGAAATAGAAATCATGTTAAGAAAATAGCAAAAAAAAAAAAAAAAAAACGAAGAAACATTCAAAGAAAAATTTCAATTTAAAAACGAATAAACAAACGAATGGACATAATTGATCCTCTCCTTGTGAAAAATTTTTCTTGTTTCTTCTGTTAATAATGTCTCATCTTCACACTCCATCGTCTTATATTATGTCACTTTCGCTATTCTACTTTTGATAAAAGAAAAAGAGGATAAAAAACGGCTTCACGAAATCATCCCAAATGGACATACGACGTGAGCATGCATTGTCACCCGAATACCTTAACATTTCAGGATTGAATATTTTCGGAAGTTTCTCTTCTCCTTGGTCAGCGGTTTTTATTGGATGATATATAAAATGAGTTTTTTTTATCAATTTCCATTTTTCCATTTATTCTTATTTATTGTTGCGTTGGAATTGCAAAACTTTGAAGAAATATTTTCGTGTCTACAATATTCGATGGAAATTTTTATTACAATTTTTGAAAGTGTTTGCACATCATTTTTCCAAAATTCTTTTAATTGTTCGTTTTGGCTAACAGAAAAAAAAGTTCCTATCAATTTTTCAAAATAATTTGCAGATGCATTAAGAAGGTTTTTATTTATTTTCAAAACTGAGAAATTCATTTTAATTTTTTTTTAAATTTATTTCGAAAACAAATTTTTTTTAAATTTTGTCTTTTCTTACTTTTTATTTTTTTTTACTTAACATTTTGAATAAATTAGTGTAATCCTAACCGAAAATTTCCAACAAAAACTCTAAACTCTACTGGAAATTTTTACCAAAAATTTTTATTGACAATTTTTATTCGAAAATTTTTATTAAAATTGTTGACTGTAAATGTTATCTTTTTATTTATTGTTTATTGAAAATTAACCGAAAATCTATCCGAACATAAAAAAAAATGTCAATAATTTTTACGGCCAATTTATACAAAAAAAATGTATGCAAGACTGACCGAAGATTTTGCAAGAAAATTTTCCCAAAGCATTTTTACAAAAAAAAATTACAGAAAAATGACCAATAATTTCACAGAAGAATTTATGCAAATATTTGAACTGAAAATTTTAAGAAAAAATTTTTACTGAAAATGTTTGCCGAAAATTTTACTGAAAAATTTTATTGATAAATTTAACGAAAACATTTCTAATGAAATTTGAAACCGATAATTTTACTTAAAAATGGAAAACGGATAAAAAAATTTTCAAAAAAACAAAAATTTACAGAGTATCTTTATTGTTAATTTTACAAAAAAATTTTATGGAAAACTAACCAAAAAATTTACAAAATAATTTTATTAAAAAAAATTTTTAATTTATATTGAAAAAAAAATTTTTAATATTTTATAGAATAAATTTATTAAAATTTGTACTAATAACGGAAAGCTTTTACTAAAAAATTTCACAGAGCATTTTTAACACGAATTTTTACCAAAAATGTTGATCGAAAATTTTACCGTTTTTAATTAACAGAAAAATTTAAACCAAAATTGTTACCGATAATTTTTATCGAATATTTTTATGAAAAGCTAATGGAAAAACCTGTTACCGGAAATTTTCGCCAGAAAGATTTGCCTAAAAATTTTCACCAGAAATATTTAACGAAAATTATCGGTAAAAAATGTTTACCAATAATTTTTGCCAAAGATATTCATGGAATCCTGAGCAAATTGATTTTCCTAATAATTTACAAAAAAGTTTACTTTTTAAGTAAAATTTAAGCCAAAAATATTAACTAAAATTTATTATGGAAAATTTTAAATAAAAATTTTAGCAGACAATTTTTTATTAATATTGTATATATTTTTTTTAAATCCTTGAAAATCTTTTTCCGGAAACTTCAACCGAAAATTTTTACTGACAATTTTTAACAAAATTTTTTACCGAATATTTTTTACCAAAAACTTTTACAAAACAAGAGCTTTCGAAAAAAATGACTTTTACCGAAAAGTTTTCAGAGAGCATTTTTACCAATAATTTTAAGCGAAAATGTTAACTGACAATTTTTATCAAACATTTTTATCCATTTTTTTTTAGAATATTTTTACTGACAATTTCTACAAAAAAATTTTACCGAAATTCTTTTTCCGAATATTTTTAATCAACAATTTTCATCCACAATTTTTACCGGTAATTTTACAACAAATTTAAGCCAAAAATATTAACAGGAAATTATTACGGAAAGTTAAAAAAAAATTTTACCAAAATTTTAACTGAAAATTTTCAACAAAAACTTAAACCGAAAATTTTCAACAACAAATTTAACCAAAAAATTTTTCAAATGAAAAATTACCAAAAAAAGGTTAATTTTACCGAAAAGTTTTCACAGAGTATTTTTATCAAGTTTTTTTAACTGAAAACATTTATCACAATTTTAACCGAAAATTTCTTTCAAAAATTTTTCAAGCGCAAATGTTTACTGTAAATTTTTAACGAAGTTTTCTTTCCGAACATTTTGACAGACAATTTATGTGTAAAATTTTTACCGAAATTCTTTTTCCAAATATTTTTTTTAACCGCTAATTTTACAGAAAATTTAAGCCTTAAATGTTAACAGGAAATTATTACGGAAAATTTTAAATAAAAATTATAGCAAACAATTTTTACCAAATATACTCGTATTTTCCAAAATATTTTAATAATAATTGTTTTTTAAATTCTTGGAAAATTTTTTTTTGGAAACTTTAACTAATAATTTTTTCCAAATATTTTTACCGACAATTTGCACTAAAAATTCTTTTTCCGAATAGTTTTATTTAATTTCTACAAAAAAATTTTAAGGAAAAATGTTTACTGACAATTTTTACCGATATTTTTTTTCGAATATTTTTACTGACAATTTTTATTCGAAATGTTTCCAAACAATTTTCACCGGTAATTTCACAGCAAATTTAAGCCGAAAATATTAACAAGAAATTATTATGAAAAATTTGAAATAAAAATTATAGCAAACAATTTTAGCAACCAATTTTTACCAAATACCAAAATTTTCTTTTAAAATTCTTGGAAAATCTTTTATCGGAAACTTTAACCGATAATATTTTCTAAATATTTTTACCGACAATTTGCAGCCGAAGCTCTTTTTCCGAATATTTTTAATCAACAAATTTTACCGACAATTTCTACCAAAAAATTTTAAGCAAAAATGTTTACAGACAATTTTGACCGAAATTTTTTTTCGGAATATTTCTGCTGACAATTTCTACCGACAATTTTTATAAAAAAAATTTCCGAATATTTTTTTAAAAAGTTCCGCAAAAATATTTAACAAGAAAAAAATTCCTACCTAAAAAAAATGTCAACGCAGTAAAATTTTGTACATTTTGAAAGCAGGCCTAGTAAAATTCCAATTTTTCGAATTCCATATCTTAGCAATACCAGAATTATTATTATTGTTATTGTTATTATTGTGATTATTTTCAAGAGATAATATGACTTATAATAAGTAAATCTGAATGATATGAACAGTAGTGCCTCAAGTCATCTTAAGTTAGTATTTCTACCTTGTGCCTTGAACCTGTTTCGCACAAGTTACTCTCTAGACCTTAATTGTTGCGAACAAATCTTTAAGCAACCAGATTTATAGATTTTCAAACATAAACATACAAATACTTGTGCATACATAGAAAATTCATTCGATCAACAATTGTATATGTTCCGACGTGCTAGAGGAATTCGATTCTTACTACTTACTATCGGGCAACGTTACAGAGCCGACGAGCATTATTAGCGGAATTTATGATAGCAACATTGTTGAAAATAATTATTCGAGAATCAAAATGAAATGCATAAAATGGAAAGACCATCGAATAAAATATTAAATGCATAAATGAAGGGAAAAATAATTAAACCAAAAAAATAATAACAAAGAATTGCATTTAAAACCACTTTAAACACTGCTCAGCGTTGCTCCTAATAGGGAGGGAAGTATTTCTTGAGCAAACGAAGTTCGTCGTAGCGGCGGGCAATGCAGTGTCAGCTTTGGAAATGATTTTGGTTTTCGTAAGAATCGAAAATCCTATTCCATCGAGGATTATACTAATTTACTAGCCCTCCTTGGCAATAGATCGAATCCCTCTACGATCGCCTTCGCCATTACCATCAACACCACCTTCGCCATTGCAATCATTTCAGCAGCCGTAAAATTTTCTTTTCTTTATTTCCATTTTGTTACTAGATACTCTTACGTAGATACTCGTAGGTACACAATTTACATTTATGGATAACCGAGAATGATTAATCAAAATCATAAATCCGTCAAATGGAATTCCAATCGTGCGTGTATCTGCCCTGCCGTCCAGGCTATGTGAACTGATGTGAATAGGTTTTCAGAAAGTCTACAAAGCCGGTGTACGACAAGAAATTTACCCACAAAATAGACAACAACACAAAAACATATTAAAACGTTAATTTGTTTTTCAATCTCTTTTTTTTTAAATTTCAATCAAGTTTTTAACTTTTCGAAATTATTCAAATTGTCAGCAAATATCGAATATTAAATAATTTATTTTCAGTAATATTCTTCCAAAAAAAATTCTATTCCATATTTTTGAATGCAATTTATTTAAAAAAATGTCCATCTTTCATATAATTTTTGATAAAAAATCGATTTAGAAAGTGAGAATCTTCATAATAAAATGGAAACAAAATTTAAAAAAAAAAAAACGGCAGAAAATTCAATCGATTTTTGTTTAAATTGTCGATAATGCAGTTCTTCCAATATTTTTCATTTTTTACGTGCGAAACTAACTTGTGATCTTTTCTAATTTTTTCCATTAAAAACTCTTCCACAGTTAATTAGTTTATATTAAATATAAAAAAAAATTCAATATGTATCGACAAATTTTTCATCGTAGAGATTTTCGAAACTTTCCCAAAAGCCTAGAACGGCTTAGGCCCATTTAATAATAACGTTAGCTTTCCTGACTACTTAACGGGCTAGATTCATAATTGAAACTCATATCATGTTCTAATATTGGCAAAAAAAAGGATTAATATTCGTTCTGAGTGATGTTTTTGATCCTAGAATAACTAATAACCTTTGAGCAACAATCAAAATTATCCTAAAATTGACCAATAACAGAACCAAGATTTATGATTTTCAGGCTAGATTTTCTTACTGCTAATAAAAAAAATTTTATACATAAAAATAAGGACTAAAATTCTACTGAACCTGTTAACCAAATGGCAAATAGCACCCTTAGTTATTCGTGGACCCACCCCGACTGAACCATTAACGAAATGATTCTTTAGATATATTGGGCACTCACCAATTGCCCAATATCGCCAAATGGCCTCATGATCGTGGCGCTGTATCATGGCCCCTAGCTGATGGCTTAGGAGTCTTGCATACAAACATGTACGAGTATGTAACACTTAGGAGTGAATTGAAATTTTGTAGAAATTTTCACTTCGAATTACAATTTCTTATGGTAATGCAGTTCTTTAAATGAACTGCATTATCATTTAGGGTAAGCTTTTGCGTAATTTGATTAATTTTTTTAAATGATTTTACTCACAACTTGATTAGATGAGAGAAAAAAAATAAGTGACTCAAAATGGAATTTTGCGGAAATTGTTTTAATTCTCTTTCGTATAAAAATACCAAAACTATTTTCGAAAAACTCGAATTCAATCAATAATAATAAAAAAAAAGAAGGAAAATTTCGAATATTTTTTCAAGAGACGATTTTTTCATAAATACTCCTATGATTTACTTTGCATCCCATTAGAAAGAGAGTCTCCGCAAAACTCGTAAATGTGAATTTTCTTTGGTCTTTTGCAAAAACTACAGAATCACACGATCATGTTTTACGAGTCAATGAAAACCAATCGCAAAGCAATTAAACAGTGTAAGAATATGCACACACGATTAATTTGCATGCTTAACGGCATATGGAGGAAAGGAGGGCTCTAAGCGATTACTGGAATTGGATTATCCTCAGACAGACCGACATGGTATCATCTGGCTTTAAGGGGTATTCTCTGGTATGTATTCCGATACCAGAGGTTGGTGATGATTTTTTTTCTTCTATTTTTATTACGCCTGCTTTACCCTTTGAAAATTTTCTGCATCTTCTTCTTGTTATTATTTATTCCTAAAAACCCTTCAACCTAAAACTGAATAAAATGGATCATATGAAAAAGAATCGAAGAAACTCAATGGAAGTTGGACAACCATCGAAGAATATGAAGTGTACCTTTAACTTTATTAAGAGGGGCAGCATGACATCAGCTGAAATAAACCAAACCAAATTGAATTGAACTGGACTGAATACCTGGTTCCAAACTGGGCTGGGTATGCTGGAAGGATTTATAGGCGAATTGGTTCTGTTCTCGATATAAATGCCTGCCACATTTTAAAATTGTGTGGCATTTAAGAAGATTTAACGCAATGACGGTGCCCATACGCAGCGAAGGGGTTTGAGGTGCGGCCCCATATAAGATCGTGTCCATGGTATTCATGGTTGCTTGCTGATCCATCGCATATGGTGGAAGGAAAAAACTAAAAGAAAAGGCAAGAATAAGAGTGAAATTAATTAAACAGCTGTCGATACTAAAAAATATTGGCATGAAAAATGTTTCTTGGGCTCGATTGCATATCGTACCTCACAGCCAACACAAATTCTTCACGGCTGTATATATCCTTTCCCCCATTCACCATACTACCTTTTGTATTGATCCTCTCGCTACAGACTCTACAGGTTAAACATGAAAATTTACCTCTCATTTCCTCAACGATAAAAGAGTATGCGTATTATGATAATAATTTAAACAAAAACTCCATCGATTGTATTGTTTCTGATTTTTTAAAATTTTTTAATATATTTTTTTGAATAATTTTTTCTTTTCCAAATCAGTTTAATTGGTATTTGTTTCTATTTCTTTGATAATTGTTGTTGTTGATTATTATTTTAATTCATGTTCTTATTGTTATTGTTGTTAAAAGTGCATTACTGCCTTTTGTGGTTTGTTGCAATGCAAATTTGTATCATTTTTGCCAATTCGAATTGACTGAGTTTGGGCTAAGAGAGGTGTTCAGCTTATAGTTGATGGTCGAATCAAAGTAGATCGTTAGATCAGATAAAATGTTCGAACTGGACTTGATCATAGAATATGTGCTCGGACAAAACGTGATTTTTAGAAAAGAGTACGTGATCAGTAGAGCACCAAACTAGAGTAATTCGTCAGACTAGACTAGTAGTACATGATCAGTAGATCGTCAGACTGAAGTGAATGCTTGAGCTGGAGTATATTTTTGGACTGGAATAAATGCTCGGAGAAAATCTTGATTGTCAAAAAATAGCAGCTGTTTAGTAGATTGTCAAATGAGGAGTAGATTGTCAGATCGGAGGAGATCGTCATACTAGAGTAGATCGTCAAACAAGTAGTAGATCGTCAAAGAATAATAAATCGTTAGATCAGAGTAGATGATCGAAGAAAAACAAATCGTCAGACTTAAATAATGTTTGGACAAAAGTCAGTTGTTCGAAAATTTCAGATGATCAGCAAATAGTCCAACAATGTGTAGATCGGCAGATCAGAGTAGATCGTCAGAATAGAGGAGGTCACCCTCTAGTGTGACCAGAAAAATACTGAAACTGGAGTAAAGTTTTGTACTAGAATAGATGCTCGGACAACATGCTCATTGTCACAAGAGACAAGGTGATCGTTAAACAAGGAGTAGATCATCAAATCAGAGTCGATAATTAGATCAGAGTAGATGATCGAGGAAGAATAATTCGTCCAATACTTGGACAAACGTTAGTCGTTGAAAGAGTGCGAGTGATCAATTAATAGTTAAACCAGAGTAGATCGTTAGATTTGAGAAAATCGCCAAATGAGGAGTAGATCGGCAGATCAAAGTAGGTCGTCAGACCAGAGAGATACTGAAATTGCTGTAAACATTTTTAGTACAATAAAATTGATGCTCGGACAATATTTTGATCGTCGCAAGAGAGCAGGTGATCAGTAGATCATCAAACACGGAGTAGATCGTCAAAGAAGAGTAAATCTTTAGATTAGTGAAGATGATCGAAGAAGAACAGATCGTCAGACTAAAATAATGTTTGGACAAAAGTTAGTTGTTCGAAAATTTCAGATGATCAGTAAATAGTCCAACAATGAGTAGATCGGCAGATCAGAGTAGATCGTCAGAATAGAAGAGATCATCCTCTAGTGTGATCAGAAAAATACTGAAACTGGAGTAAAATTTTGTACTAGAATAGATGCTCGGACAACATGCGCATTGTCACAAGAGACAAGGTGATCGTTAAACAAGGAGTAGATCATCAAATCAGAGTCGATAATTAGATCAGAGTAGATGATCGAGGAAGAATAGTTCGTCCAATACTTGGACAAACGTTAGTCGTCGAAAGAGTGCAAGTGATCAATAAATAGTTAAACCAGAGTAGATCGTTAGATTTGAGAAAATCGTCAAATGAGGCGTAGATCGGCAGATCAAAGTAGGTCGTCAGACCAGAGAGATCCTGAAACTGGAGTAAAAATTTTTACTACAATAAAATCGATGCTCGAACAACATTTACATCGTCGGAAGAGAGCAGATGATCAGTAAATTGTGAAGAAAGGAGTAAATCATCAAAAAAAGAGTAGATCGTCAAACAAAATTAGCAGCAGATAATCAGTTGATCCTCAGACTAAAAAGCTTGAGCTGGAGTAGATCGCTGGACCACACTAGTAGCAGATGAACAGTATGTCGTCAGACTAGAATAGATACTCGAATTAGAGTTGCTCCTCAGAATTTAAAAAAGAACTCAGAGAAAACTAGATTTAAAAAAAAAACTCAGAGAAGAATGATCAGTAGATTGTCAGAGTAAAGACAATAATTCAACCGATTAGATAATCAAAAACTAAAAGATTACCGAACCCTAGCAGATGATCAGTATTTTGCCAGAGTAGAGTATTTGCTCGAATTGGAGTAGATCATAAGACCAGACTAGATAGATCGTCGGATCAGAGCAAGTGGTCAGTAGATCGTCAGACTTGAGTAGATGCTCCAACTTGAATAACTGATCGCTTTAGATCTGACTGATGAGGAGCAGACTTGGACAAAAGTCGTTGGCCAGGCCAGAGCAGATTATCGGACAAGAATACATGCTCGGACCAGAGCAGATATTTATACTAAGAAGATAATCGGACTAGAGCAAAATTTGAATCTTAATCACAACTGATTCCAATACGATCGATAGTAAAGATTAAAAAGACAAAACAATCTCATCTGAGAGATTTTACTTTGAATTGTAAGTAGCTGAAGTAATTGGCAGTTATTTGAAAGTGCAATTAATCAATAATGAAGAATGTTGATTTGGAGCTATTATTGACAAGATCGATAATTGTCTGATTTTCACTAATCACTACGAAATGATCAGCACAACCGATAGAGATCGGTTTATAGGCTACTGATTTAGTAGCTAGTAACTTTTCAAATTAAGTTTCTCCCATTTTATTTTGCATTACTTATAAACGATCCCAATTAAATAAATTGAACACCTAATATTGAAAAATATGTCCAATATTTCACGAATGTTTTGTGAATGCAAATTATTATATAGTCTATACTAACTGCATCCATGCACTATGATCTGCTTCACTAAAACTACAAAAATGCAAACGTGCTTTCTTATCTGTGTAAGGGTAATCAAAAAACTCCCTAAGATCTCTGCATATAAGGGAATTTTTTTCGTATCACATTTTCTCGTATATACATTATTGAAGGTGTAGCGATTACAATCAAGGTGAAAATGAGAATGAAAAATAAAGACGATCAGAAAAAAAGTGAAAAGAAGCTAAAAAAAAAAGAAACGATATTTTATTGGTCTTTCAACCTCCATGAATTTAACGATTTCATGTTTAATTGCTTGTCTGCATTTAGTCTGGGGATCAGCCTTTTTCTTAAATATTTTCAACTTCTTCATCTTCTTTTGCACAGTTTTAATCTTAAAGAAAAGTAAAAACTGCTAAATACTTTGCGGCTTTTCTCAGCTTGATTACTTCAAATATTGACGATTTAATGGTTTGCGGGTGTTTTTATGTTTCTTTAAAATTTTGTGCGTTTTTGTTTGTTAATTTTTTTCGCCATTTTTTCTTTTTATATAAAAAATAAACCTTACGCATTTTTACATCATAATATTAAAATGGTGAACATAAAAAAAATAATTAAAATAAATTATAAAAAGATTTGAAATTTTTTTAAATATTTGGAAGAGTTTTTTTAAATACACCAACAACCAACCCTACCCCCCTCCCCCCCCCCCCTCTTTTCCGTACTCATTTAATGATATATTTCTAGAAATTATTTTATTAGTTAATATAAATATTTCCTAAAAAATTTAATTTTATAAAATATTTTAATATGGCCGCAAAAAATAACCAGAATCCAATTGGAGGTCAATAAGTTTTTATGTCAGAATTATGTTAAATCTTAGAATCGAATAAGAATTTAGAGGGTATTTTTACAAGAATTCAATTAAATTTTATTATTTTCAAATCTTTAATCTAGTTTATTAAATAGATTTAGTATAAAAAGTTAAATTCGAATAAACTGAAAATTATTAAAATTACTTTATTGGAATATAAATGAAATTGTAGGTAATGCAGTTCATTATTGATTCCTTTACTCTTTAAACTTATTTTATATGACAAATGACACTCTGAGAGGTGTTTTTTTTTTTAAGAATTAATTCTATGAAAACATTAAATTTTTGCTATGTTAATACTTATTTTTATAGTTTTCATAAAATATTGTATAAAAATACGAACAGTTTGAAAAACCATTTAGTAAAAAAGTGGTTTTTACGCTAATATTTAGAGTCGTATTGGAAGGTGACTAGTAGTGATATTTATAAAAAAAATTCCTTTTGTAGTAAAAAGATATGAATATAAATTTGTAATATTATTCATTTCAAGTAAAAAATTTTAATATGATTTTTATGATTTTTGGAAATTTGCAATTTTTATTTTTGTACATTTTTATGTCTCCGAGAAGATTCCCATTTTGCATATTTAAATTAATACAGGGGAAAAAAAATTCCAAATAAATAAAAACTTTTTTCCAGCTATTTTTACTAATTTCATTTAAACAAAAAAAAATAATAAATAATAAAACTTAAAACAATTTTTTTTACACGAAAAATTATGATATCAATACTGATTTTATACTTTAAGTTGGTTTTTTTTTCTTAGTTCAAATAGGATTTTTTAATTTATTATCCCATCTTATCATCGGCAACAGAAGTAAACAAAATTAATAACTGAAAAATAAAAATTTAATAAGGGCAATAAAATGGAGATTTTCATAAAAGCTATAAAAATCGATTTAAGAAGAAACTATTTAATCGGTTTTATAACAAATTGTTTCTTTACTTCTTGTTTGTTTTTTTTTGGAGGGGGGAGGGGAGGGTAAATGCGCAAATATTTTAACACATTTTTACAAAAATCCTTGCTTTTTTAAAATTGATTTCTGGTTTTTTATTTTAATTTTTATAAAATAATACAATAAAAACCGTTTTATTAGGGATTTATGGATATTTGGAATTTTATAAATTCTCTAAAATGTTGGTTTTTTTTTAAATTTTTTAATGTAAACCGTACTTTATGGACTGGTATTTTATGGTTGTCTAAAAAAATAATAGCAGATTGTTCCTATAAGACTCATATTGGAAGTTTGTTGTGCTATTGATCTTATTGGAATCGAAGTGCGTTCGTTATCAATTTTTTTAAATTTTCATCGTTCATAACTGACGCATTCTTATTGTAAATGGTAAGAACAGAAGATATTACTTTATTTCGTAGGGCAGTATTAGCCAACTTTTCAGATTCATAAAATAAATGGCTACTAGAGGACTTCTCTTACAGAAAATAATTAAAAGACTTCTTATCTATTTGAAAATGATAAATAGATAAATAAACAAGGCATAAAATTTCAAAATCCACATGGACTTAATGAAATGCTAACAGAAACCAATATGGACTTAGTGAATTAATTTTAAATATTTTCATCACAAACATAAAATACAAAAAATGTGATGAAAAAATTTTTTTTTTAATACTGTTTAATGACCAATTTTCAATTTAGTTAAGATTGAACGTTTTTTGAAGACAAATTATGAATTTTCAAATTCTTATAATTTGTATTAATGCTAATAAGAACTTATAGATCTTATAAGACCAATCACATATTACCAATTGGAAATAGAAACTCTTGAAAAAATCTACTGTAGTATTATTGAAAAGTAAATTTGTACTAAACTGAAATTATTTCGTAAATCGTAGGTCTCAAATTGATGCTAATTACTTCTTAAGTAAATAGAAAAGAGAGTGGTATTCATTTGGTAGTTTGTAAAGTACAATGCAGTAATTTAATATAAATTATACAAAATCATTTTAGTTTTTAAAAAAATTATTTTATATATAAATTGCCATTTTATATTATATATAATTTAATAAAATAGCAAAATTTTCAATATCCAATACTTTAGATGTTGCCTATTTGAATAAGTATCTAAAGCATAGCCTTATTAGTATTTGATTTTACAAAGTAATTTTTGGATTTTTTTTTTGCTTTATAAAAATCCACAAATTACGACAAGAAAGCCATTGTATTTATAAAAAATGACTATCCAGTATTCGTTTTGATACGAAATTGTCATTGGCCAGTATTTTTTCGAAAAAAAAGAACGGAAAATCGTTACCGTCAACCTTCCGATTACTGAATTTTCTCAGAAAGAACTTTTTTAGGTATAGTTTTTTCATTCAAGCCCCCAAAAAAAAAATACCCCCCTCTCCACATACTCAGAATACCATATTACTATATCAAAACAGTATTAAAATAAATTTAAAAAAAAAACTAATAAAAATAAAATCTCCGCCATAACATAAAATACGAGATTATTATCCATTTTATAGTTTGAAAAGTATTATTATATTATTGAAATTTTTTTCTTAAAACCTATAATTTAAAAAATTAATTCGAAAAATATAAAATTTGCCATTTTATAATATAATTTATTGAATTATAAAATAATTGAAAAAAATAACCAACCATTTGGGTTTTGGAAAAGCATTCTTTGAATGGCAATTTTTCTAATAAATTTTCCTCAACGATGAGCTTGATTTTCCGGGCAGTGGATATGTCAATAAGAAAAAAAAAAGTCATAAACAAGGCTCTTAAAATTTAAAAATTATTATAGAAAAGCCACTGTATCTAGACACAAAAAATACTATCTAGTTTGAATTTGGGTCTGAAGGTCTGTATTACTTTGAAAATGCTGAGCGCTATGGACATAAGATAACCAGCATTTTTTTTTTAAATGACCTTTATGATTATAATCTAAACTTTATTTTGTTTTAATAAAATAGTATTATAAGCCATATAACATAGCAAATTTTAGCTTTATTGCACTAAAAGTTTACAGTACACGTTAATTAAAGACCGAATTACCGCCGAAATAAGCAAAAAAATCATCAAAAACTATTTTAAAAAAGGGTCAAGTTTTGTACAAAGTTTTTTGCCAATAATTAACCTTAAAATTATATTTATTATATAATGGCAAAAAAGGATCAATATTAAAAAATTAAAATTTTACCAAAACCTAAATGAAAAAATAGATTTGAATAATTTTTACTTTCCAAAAGGTAAATTGAATAATTTCATATTTATTTCTTAAGAAAAACACTCGAATTTCTTGCAAAAAATTTCCATTTTGAAAATATCAAAATTTCGAAATAAATTTTCATAAATATTATCAACAAAAAAATTTATTGTTATAAATCACTTCGTTAGTATTTTGTGAAATTTATTTTTATAAACTAAAAAAAAAATCGATCAATTTTTTTCTGAACACTTTTTTTGTTGGCATTACTTTTTGTTTAAATCAAAAAATACTCGTACATAAACCACTTCGTACGCATATAAAGTAGGAGGACTGGACAAAAATCAAAGGAATAAAAATAATTTTATTTGAATTAAAAGAAAATTGAAATTTGGAATATTTTGGAGTTAACAAAAAACACACACCCAAGATCAGATAAGAAAAAACCAAAAGTTAATAAAAGCAATCGACTATAGATGGCCCTAGTGTACATATGAACAACTGACAGACAAAAAAATATATATTACCAACTCCACAGACACTATCGACATCTACAATTGAATTAATTTATTATATTTCATTGTACTACCAATCACGTACAAGAAAGAAAAAGAAACTACTGGAAGGGAGGTAGGGAAGAGCCTCAATATAAATGATGATTTTTATTTTTTCCAAAAATTTCATATTACCGTGAGACCTTCTGCGATTCGGTCAGCAGTCGCTATGAAAGGATTAAACAAAATACATCCTCTTTGCAAATAAATTTTGAATATTGAAAGATTCTTCGTATTTTTTTAATAAATTTTTGTTGTTTTTTTTTAAATAAAATTTCCACACAACAATAAGAGCCCAAAAAAAAAAAATTATTGTTTTCTTTTCATATAAAAAATGTGCACATTTTGTGAATATTTATTTTCGTTCTCATCTTCTTTTATAGGGAAATAAATGAAACCTTGTGTCTGGGCGAAAAATTTCGATGGGAAACAAAAAAAAAAATATTTTTCTTGGGGGCAATACAAAATTATGAACGTGATCATTCCTCCACTGTTCATGTGGATCATTCTCATAATTCAAATACAATACAAGAAACGCTAAAAAATTCGATCGTTTCGGAAACATGCAAAAATTGGTTATCATATTTGTGTAAAAAAATCAACTGGGCAACACTATAAAAATGACTATGGTATATACGAAAGAGAAGAAAAAAATTTGTAACATTTTATGGTCTCAACTGAGGTCTTACTCCAAGTGATGAGGTGGTAAGAGGGAGGGAGGGGTTGGGAAGGAAGATACTAAATGAAGATGATTGCTTCAATGAATACTGTCGATGATATTAAAGCCGTTCGATAGAATATTAAAATATTTTGTTAAGAGTATCGTGGGTGAGGAGGTGATGGGCAGGGGAAGGGGGGATGGGGTATGATAAATATATATTAAAAGGGTACACACGAAAGGGGGGTGAAATTTTAATACAATATTTTTAAAAAAAATAGCCAATATTGAATTATGAAGATCGAATGGTAAATGGTTCGGGATGAAATGATAACTGGAATATGATCAGGAATTGGAAAAGGGGGGGGAGGGGAGGGGGGGGTAGATTTGTCGATGTTTTTCAGCCTCGCAGCTTTTTTTCTTTTTGTTCATTTATTTAAAATAATTTTTTCATATTTGTGGTGGTGTTTTTTTTTTTTTTTTTTTTTTTATTAAAAATAAAATAAATTTGAATAAAAAAAAATGCACAGAAAACTTGCCAGTTTCTAAAGATGGGTTTTTAGTTTTTACATTTTTATTCGTAAAAGAATGCTGCACATGAAATGGAAATTTTCATTTCATTATGAATTGGGGGCGGCCAAACCCCATCCATACCTGATAGTTGTACGTTTGTCTATAGGATCGAGATCATATGATGGTAAAGAAGGGTGTGCCTCACTGCTGTATGAGCTATGAACGATGAGAAGGTTAAAAAGGATTTTAATGAATTCCTAATGGAAAAGGTACAAAGGGAGGAGGGGATAGTATGACAAAAGTTAGTATGGTAAAATACAGGAAGATTGAGACTATGGAGAAATAAGTCATATTGAATAGGATAAAATTGTGGTGATTTCGGTCGGTAATCGATCGGTATGTAGGTAGGTAAGGCGATAGGAATGGAAAAGAAAACGGAGAAGAAAAATAAAAGACGATGGACTCTATTGAAAGAACAGCAAACAAATAAACGTTCGTGAATAGTGAATAAATCGAAAATGAATGCAAAAATGATACAATCGCTAAAAGATAAACGAACGTGGATCGGAATCGATGCGAATGGACACTGCAAACCGGAACCAAAGGGCGAGAAGGGACAAGACACAGGCTAGTCCGGCTTATTGGACGAACAGGCAAAACAGACGCATAAAAATATCTCATAATTTATACGCTGATATGTTTTTCAACATCCAATTTTTGCTCGCATTTAATTCTTCGACAACGCCACAATAAAATTTATGGTTTTCGACACAGAAACAACCCAGCAAGTCCCAATAAGCCAAAGAGCCAACGAGCCAACGATCAACCAACGATCGGTGGAACCAAGAAGGAGCCAACTAGCCAGTCTGAAGTAAGCGATTCTAGAATATCGAGAAAAGACAGTAAAGCCTACCAGCGTACCAGCACTAGTTGTACTCTGTGGCAGCCACTATCATGCTAGTTCTCGTAGTAAGGGGATATGTCAGCCAAGCCACAGGTATTCCGGCTTGTCTTATCTTTCCCTACGCAATAATACACATTTTCGAATTCCTTTCATTCATACTTTAATGATTTCGTATTATTTTCGTTTTAATATAATTTTTCTGTTTGTTTTTTTTATTTTTCTTTTTTTTTGGTGTAAAATTTTTAATATTAGCAATTCAAGTTAACGAAAATTGATATAAAACGCGGAAAAACCAACGAAGCTAATAATCGCAAAATCGAGTCCAAAAGTGTTGTGAAATAGTCAAAATGCGTTAAGTTATTTATAGTTTTTTTTTTAGTTGTTGTAAGGTGTCTGTGACAAGAGCTAGAAGCCATTCTGTAGCGCCATGACCATGAGGTCATTTGGTAACTTCATGTGACGTGTGGGTTGGCATTGCTAGATGATATAATTAGAAGTTGTTATATTTCGTTGAGCTTATTAGAATGTGTCGGAAAATTTAAATGGAAACTTGAGAAAGGAGTTGTTGGATCTGGTTGCTCCACAATGGATGGAGTCCTATTCAAAACGAAATTCTAGGTTTTGAAATATTGAGAATGGTCAGTTGGAGGCCATATGAATAAAGAGGATATGCTTAATCTTTAATTATTCAAAAGTGAAAGTGTTCAAATGGTCTCCACGGCCTTGGGTGTAGGAAGTGATCCTTGAGGTCCATGTTTGTTTGTGGTCCGGTCGAATCTCATCGATGGAAGCTTCTAGAATGCAAAAAAGCTTCTAGAACAGTTGTAGTTGCTTTATGATCTTTTGATGGTTGAAATGTTAAAGTAATAGGTTGTCAAATAGAAAGCATACCTACTGAAAATTTATTAACCACAGTCTAACCAAACCTATGACGTGGTGGCCTTGTGATAAAACTTAATTTAGCATAATTTAAATTATTAGGACCTTATGTGTCATAGTCTAAATTGCTAAGCTCTCAATCATATCTGTTTATATTGCTAGACCTCAAATATTATGATCTAAATTTTTGGTACCTCAAATATCTGTTTTTGCTGAGGTCCAATTTTCAGTGATCAGTCGTATATCATAATCTGTGGAGGTCTTAGTCGTTAGAACATAATCTGTGGAAGTCTAAATTGCGAGTACCATAGATATCAATAATAGTTCTCCGGAGCTTTCCTAATTAAGTCTTATATCGATAGGCGAACCTTCTTTATCGTAAGGAAGATTATAGGTAAATCCATCTAAAGACCACATCGTTTTGACAACTTCTATTATAAGTTATTTCACTAGGACCTCTGCTACTTTGGTTTATATCGTTTAGTTGTGATATTGATAGCTCCTATTACAAGTTATTTCACTAGGACTTATCTTACTTTGGTTTATTATATATTATAAGTTATTTAATTAGGACCTCAGCTTTTATTATAAGCTATTTAACTAGGACCTCCACTACTATGGTTTCTGTTTACTCGGTGTGATAATAACAGCTCCTATTACAAGTTATTGAATTAGGACCTCTGCTACTTTAGTCTTTATCGACTAGGTGTGATATTGATAGCTCCTATTATAAGTTATTTCACTAGGACCTCTGCTATTTTGGTTTATATCAACTAAGTGTGATGTTCACAGCCCTTATTATAAGTAATTTCACTAGGACCTCTGCTAATTTGGTTTATATCGACTAGATGTGATGTTCACAGCCCTTATTATAAGTTATTTCACTAAGACCTCTGCTACTTTGGTTTATGGCGACTAGGTGTGATGTTGACAGCTCCTATTACAAGTTATTTAATTGGGACCTCTGCTACTTTAGTATTTATCGACTAGGTATGATATTGAAAGCTCCTATTATAAGTTATTTCACTACGACCTCTGCCACTTTTGTTTATATCGACTAGGTGTGATGTTGACAGCTCCTATTATAAGTTATTTCACTAGGACCTCTGCCACTTTTGTTTATATCGACTAGGTGTGATGTTGACAGCTACTATTTTAAGTTATTTCACTAGGACCTCTGCCACTTTTGTTTATATCGACTAGGTGTGATATTTACAGCTTCTATTATAAGTTATTTCACTAGGACCTCACACCATGGGCGGCGTTGTTTGCACTCTTTGTAGCAGTCCTAGAAGGCTTCAACTGGAATCGCCTTCATCTCCTTAGTTACACACCATTTGATGTTATCGACAGTACCAAAATGACGTCCTTTTGAGTGTTTTTTTTTTAATCTAAGATCGGGCAAACAGAAATCACAGAAGTCCTAATAAACCGAGCAAATAGAAATCACAGAAACACCTTTTCTAATGAAAACTCATTAATGACGGTGGCCTTGTGACTGGAAGCGTTATTATGCTGTAATATTCAAGTTCAAATTTGACGTAAGAACCCATTTTTCTTGAGATTCTTGTCAGTTTCAATTTTAAACTCCCAAAAAATTCTTAATATCACCAAAAAACTTAAATTTCTCGTTGCAACTTTTTGTATAACAAAATCACAGAACATCATTGCTCCGAATTTCGTTGTTGCATTTTTCGTAACGTACTGCAAAAGCACAACTTTATTGAAAGATCTTTACAGGGTCACATAGTTATTGGATAAGGACGACGAACTAATGTATAAGCTATGTATAGGATAGACAATCGACTGGTCTCAATAATTTCCTGAAAATCTCATATTCCATTGGGGTCTGAACAGAAGAAGTCGTGATAATATTAAAACCTAATCCATTAGGATCCGAATCAACGAGGTTTATATATTTTAGGGTCCTACTTTTTTTACTATAAATATTTTCGTCCAAATAAATTATGGCTTACACCGTTAAAACTTCTCTCATGATCTGAGGCTCCACGAAAATATTCACTGAGAATTAACATTTCAAAAAAGTATATGAAAACTGCTATAATCGACATCTTAATTATATCTTTTTATTATGGTAAAAAAAAAACACCCTTATTTTTACCATAAATTTTATTTTTACCATAAATAAAAAAATTAGTCTGACTTAAACCAATTTGGGAAAAAAACAAAATAAGTGATTTTATTTCTTTTTCGAAAGACAGAAGGAGAGTAAGAAAATTTAACAATTTCATTAAAATAAATTGCATCGTAAAATTTTTAAACAAAAGGGATTCATTTGTGTTTATGAAAGTATTGAGAATGTGGAATTTTTTCATTGATGATATTTTTCGAAGGTTGACAAAATTATTCGGATGCGGTCATATTGAATAATTGACCATTTGGTTCAGTAGACTTTCTGTAATATTTTTTTTTCCGACCATAATATTTTGGTTATTAAGATTAACTTCTGAAGTTGTTCAAAAATAACCGAGCGTCTCTGGTTTTAAGTAGTATTATTCAGTTGTGCCGATTTTTCAGTATTCAAAAGAAAAACTGTCTGACAAACTAATTTTACAAGTATATCTACTATATACACGTTCATTAACCTAAATTAATTTTTCTTTAAGGTAATTTTAAAATGTTTGGGGAAAAAACCGCATACACAGTATTTTCAGGACTAAAACTCAAAAGTGCATTTAATACTCACTAAACCACTTTTAAAGTACGCATAAAACGGGAATTTTTTTTCTTTTCTTTTTTCGTATTTCAATAACAATTTTAAAGTTAAAAGAAAATATTTCATAATAAAATTTGAATGGTTTCTTGGCTTTGTTTTTTTTTTTTTTGTTTCTTTAAATATTTTCACTGACTTCATCCAAAATATTATCGACTATGTGGCATTGGAATTATTTTTTTTTTTTTCATAAATTAAAAGAAACAAATTTCATTAATGTTTTCTTGGATGTATTTTTGTTTTTGTATTACAAATTTTAGAGCTTCTGCTTTGTCTTATGCTGACGGGACTTTAATAAATATAAAAATACCACAAGAAGAAGCAAAAGCGTTTTTGAAGATTTTTAAAAAATCTTATATAAAATTTTATTATATCTGACGAGTTAAAGAATGGAGAAAATTTCATACAAATAATGATAATAATAATAATTATAATAATATAAGATTATAAATAAAAACAAAAGCAAAGAGTTGAGAGTAAGACGATCAGTTATGATGCTAGGCAACAACGATAGAGGGTTTTGGATGAGGTCCCTTTTGAAGTTTGTAAAACGTTTTGATAAAATCGATTAGTAGCGAAAATTTGTTTGAATATTCTCGTACGTTAAGGATTAAGGGTATATGCTCTAAGAGACAGGCCTGTTCAAAGATAAAATTAGTAACTATCCTTTTGAAGCCTCCTGATCTTCATAATCTTCCTTGATTTTAATATTTACACTTCTTATCGATCTGCCCAAATTTTTCAATTTCTTAATTTTAAAGCAAAAAGACCCCCTACTCCGTCCCTCGACCTTCTTTTTCTATAGGCTAAATATTTGCTCAAATTAAAAGTTTGGAAATTTTCCGTATTAGCAGTTTTGTTAAGCGTTAGTTTTTGTTATTTTTACATTAATAAAAAATCGTGTATCAATGACGGTGGGGGGTAAGGGGATAGTGTACACATTTTCAATATTTATATCTAAATTATAAAAAAAATTATATTTATTTTATTATGAAAGATCTCAAAGAAATACAGAACAAATAATTTCTATTTTTTTTTTTTCATGAATTTCTTTTCTGGAAAATATATTTAACTAAAATTTATTTAAAATTTATATTTTCATAAAATTTATAAAAAAAATTAAATTTTGAAATTTTTACCACTACGTAATAAATTATTCAAACAATAACTACTATAAGACTTCTTCTCGAACTCGATAATTACGAATAAAATTATTTTTTAATTACAAGTAATAATATTCAGTTTAGAAAGTGTCAATAATTTTTCTCTTCTTCTTAACAAATTTAAACAAAAATTTACTACCAAAAAAAATATCCAAAAATTAAAAAAAAAAACCATAAAAACAATATTTTTTAACTGAAAAATTTCTGTAAATTTAATTGACCGAATATTTATAAGAAAACAACATCATCTCTTGATGGAATAATCCAAAAAATAGGATTTCGGAAGTTCTGCAAAATACTCATCCGTTTGAGCAATGACGTCCTCGTTGGAAGTGAACCGTCGTCCGCCAAGCCATTTCTTCAGATTGGAGAAAAGAAAATAGTCACTCGGGGCCAAATCTGGTGAATAATTGAGATACTGCAACAATTCCATTCTCAATTTCATAATTTTGGCCATGGAAACAGCGCAGGTGTGCACGCGCGCATTGTCCTGATGCAAGAGGATTTTTTTTTCTCTTTGATTTCCTCGCTCAACCGTTGCAATAACGACGCGTAATACGCTCCTGTTATTGTTTTTCCTTTTTCCAAGTAGTCGATAAAAATGATGCCCTGAGAATCCCAAAAGACCGTGGCCATCACCTTGCCAGCCGATGGCACAGTTTTTGACTTCTTCGGAGCCGCTCACCATTGGAAATCCACTGTGATGACTGTCTCTTCGTTTCTGGAGTGTAGTAGAGTATCCAGGTTTCGTCCACAGTGACATATCGACGAAGGAATTCGGCAGGATTGCGATGAAAGAGTGCCAACATAGCCTCAGAGTCCACTACACGATTGCGCTTATTCTCCTCTGAGAGCAAACGCGGCACCCATCTTGCCGAAATTTTTTTCACAGACAATTTTGCATGCAAAATTGAAGCGACTGTACCTTGTGATATGCCCGTGGCCTCAACTAATTCGCGCACTTTAATTCGCCGATCGTTCAAAATCAGATCGTGGATTTTGTCGATAATTTCAGGAGTAGACACCTCAACTGGGCGTCCTGAACGATGTTCATCTTTTGTGGATGAACGACCACGTTTAAATTCATTCATCCAATTGTAAACCATCGCAAACACAGGTGCAGATGTGCCATGAACTGCATCCAACTCGGCTTTGATTTCTCTCGGGCTTAAGCCTTTCAAATGGAGATGCTTGATGACAGCCCTAAACTCGCTTTTTTCCATTGTTATGCACAAATAAATGTCGTTTTATCGACGATAGAAATTGACTTTAATCGACGATAGAAATTGACCTACGCTATGGATCGAGCTGAATCCTGTTTTTCAGCTTTCCTGACGATAATGATACTTACAAAAAAAAAATCTTTCTGACACTACAAGCGCAATTTCTCGGATTTTCTAAGGACTTATTGAAAGACCCTCGTTCGTAACAATTTTTCATATAGGATAAAAGTAACTTTAATGAAAGTAGAATTTTTTTAAAAACTTAATATTAATTTTTTGATAATTTTCTAATACATTTTAACTTCATTATTTAGAAAAAAGAGAACTAAAATTATAACTTTTAAGCGAAAACTATTTTAAGTGTCTAACAAATTATTATTTATTGTTTAAAAAAAATATATCTAATTAATTACCGGATGACTAAAGAATTCTTCTTTTTATTTTACTTCCATTTAAATAATTAAATTTCGATGAAAAACATAATAACTTATTTATTAAAATTATAATAATAAATTGGAGAACATAGTACCTTTTCCATAAAGAAACGAAAAAAAAAGTAAAATTTATAAAAATATCAAATTTATGAAAAATTAATGAATATCTGATCGAAAATTTTCTAAAATTATTCGGTATAAAATTTATAAAAATTTGAATTACATTTTGTTATAAAGTTCAAAGAAAATTATTTGGTATAAGAGTCATAAAGCTATTCAAATTATTTGGTATAAAATTCTTTGGTATAAAATTCATGAAAATATTAACAATATTTGGTATAAATTTCATGCAAATATGCAGTATAATAGATATAAACTTTTTTGAGACCATAATCGCTTGCATTTTTGGTTTAAAAATTTTAAACATATTTTATACAAAATTTCTGGAAATTATCAACATAATTTTATATGAAATTTTAGCAAATATTTCATATAAAGTCAGTGAAAAATTATGAAAATAATTGATATAAATTTTTCTAAAAATACTTGGCAAAAAATTCATAAAAACATAAAGAATATTTGGTATAAAATCTCATAAATTTTTTGGTATAAAATTCATGAAACATTTATAATTAATATGAAATTTATAAAAATATTGAAGCTGAAATAGTATTAGGAATAAACTGGTATAAATTTCATAAAAAATGAATAATAATAAGAGCTAAAATAGTTAATAGATTTCTTAAAATATGATCAATATTTGGTATAAAATTCATTGAAATATTTTACACCAAATTAATGGAAAATATCAACAATTTTGGTACAAAAAACTTATACTCGTCTATGAGTAAATTTAAAATAATAAACCTAAGACTTTTTATGCCCTCTTTTTAATATACTTCAACATTTTGGTATAGTCCTAAAAAAATTACCAATATCTGAATTTTCTGTTCAAATAACTATTGATCAGTATCTTTAAGAAAGCTGGCAACGCAATTCTCTACATAAGGCATAGAGTTGCTAGAGGGCCTCATAGTGGTGGCGCTACAAAATGATCTCTAGCACTTGTCTCAGACATCTAATATATAAACAAACAAACGTAAAAAATCTATATTTTTATGTTTTCCTAAAAGAAATTGTTTATTTATGAGCAAATCTATAAAAAGAAATTTTTGACGGTTAATTAAAAATGTTCATAAGTCAAAAGTGGCCCCAAATTATATTTTCAAGCTTATTTATGGATTGGCTATATTTAGTTTCATTATATTTATTTAAAAAAATATCAATTTCATTAATATTGAGAATTTTAAAAATTATCCATGAAATTTCTGTTACTATTTTTCTTTCAAACCATAAAAAATGAGGCTCAATAGAGGGAATAAAAGTGACATTGACGAAAACACCACTGTTGTTCACTGTATTTAAAATCAAAAAGTACTTTTAGAAGACAATTCAGATTAATTGGTAATTTAACAATCACACTATTGAAAAAAGCATCAAAAACTCTTTGAATTTTTAAATTGGTTATCATCACGAGCTGAATTTATTTTTTAAGAAAGTATTCGAAACAAATCCACTTTCCAAAAAAGGATGAAAGCAAATTGAAATTCTGCTCAAAAAATCTAGAGAGACACTAGCAAAAACTATATTTTTATAATGTTCCGAATACTTGCTTAAAAAATAAAGTCAGCAATAACTTTTAATGACCTTTTCGAATATTTCTTGCTGTAAGTTGGCCATATCTCGACGGATGTTAATTTTACTATGCTCCAAAGTTTAAAAATTGCCTACGTAAAGACCATTGCAAAAAAAAATTCTAAAGGTATCAATCAAATTGCAAAATCTTTGGGGACCTATCGACATCTCCAAAACTCGAAAATACTCTTTCGATACCACCTTGTCAAAACTATACATAATCTAAATCAAAATCTTTACGTTTAACCGAAAAAACGATTAATTATCATACAACCATATTGCCCAGAATTTCCGGTAACAATCTCACTTTCTGCATTTTCAAAAAAATACAGGTCAACGGCATCTTCAGACTGATAAATATAGTAATTTATGGCTTTTTATAGCTATATTGATGAAAATTTAACTTATTCATAAATCGACCGAGCAAGACAGAAGAAAAGTTTGTTCGACAAATCACCATCCAAAGCTGGCAATTCCAGTACTCAATCGGTATATCTACTGCACATTCTCTGGGCATAGTTTGGTAGTTATATAATCAATTATTAGAAATGGCAAACTATTAGCTAAATAAATATTTTCTTTATTTATATTTATATATAATAAATACTAAAGAAAGTAGTTTTACTTTTCAAACCATAAAATGGACAATCCGGTATATTTCATTGTTCAATGTTATCCTCGCTTAGCTCAATACCGTTTGGCCAATATTTTCAAAGTTTTTTGAATTTGTCCTAAAAAAATTTTAGATAGAAAATTTGAAGGATACCGTTTACATTCTAAAAAAAAAATTAATGCCAATAATCCTACCAGTAGTTGAAATAATCTTCACTTTATTCGGTGCTGATCCACTGCCTTTAAATCACTATTTTGACTACCTTTTCTTTACTTTCTTCTGGCAAATAGAGCAGAACCCATATTTTAGCTTTAATAATAAAACGTCTTTTAAAATCGATTATATTTTTCTTAGAAATTTTCAAACTAAAAATGTGAACATTTCTAAACTAAAAAAAAAAAAAAACGAAAGCCATTTTACACCCAACTTATCGTTTGATATATAAAGAAGGCAGTCGGGCTGCCAGAGCCATGCCAAAGACTTTATCCACAGTTTCTGCTGATGTGGCAGCCATTTTTCGTAAATCTGATTCATCAGTTATATGTGTCCTACGGCGTGTTTATTAAGAAAATCAAAAAAATAAATGGTAGAAAATCCTCTTAAAAAGGAGTTGCCAACATAACAATATAAAAATATTTAGAAAATCTTCCCACCAAGTGACACATATTGGAAACTTTTCAATCCGCCCCCTCATATTCAGAATCTTATTGCAACGAAAAATATCGAAAATGTAAAGAAGGATTTTGGATGCACGCTTCAGCAGGACTGGGAGTATTTTTTTACACTCTCTTTAAACTGGTTTAAAATAAATATTTTTTTGATTCCAAATTTTCAATACGCTTTTAATTTGATTATTCAGGACACAAAATTCAAATGATAGCAAAAATTCTATTAATTTCAATGATCCTTAAAATTCTAACAACAATGAAGAGTAAAAATTATAGAACCAACATAACAAAAAAAAAAGAGATTCTTTCGTTTTGAATAAATTCCTCTCCAGTTCTTTGTATTTTATATATTTTTTTGAAATCCTCACTTAATCATGTGGTTTTTTTTGCATTTATAATAAAATATTTTTTTACTTACAAAATTATCTTTTTTTTTGATTTTGTCCCTTTTTTTTTCATTACAAAAATTTTTACCAATTTTTTCATCATTCGAAATTTATTTCTCATATCCATTAAAGCCTCCAAAAGCATAGCCCCAAAAAGAATTAAATCCCATGTTCAAATCCTTTACGAGTACACACGTATTCGGCTAGCTACAAAACCAATAAAAAAAAACCAAAAAAAATCCGAAAAATTCGCAAAATGTTTTTTCCCATCTTCATTCTTTTCGAAGTTCCACATTTTTATTGGGGAAGCAAAGCCCAAAAGAAAATAGAAAAAATAAATCCATCCTTCTTTAGCGTATCTTATTTTCTGTATCGGCAATTATTTATCTGACGATTCCTTTTTGACTTCAAATTGCCCATAAACTAAGAGGAAGACGAACTTACACTGGGGAATGGGTTTGGCCAAAAGTTTTTGGAGAATTTCAAATTTTCAAAGTTCGGAATTTTAAAATTCAACCATTTATGGTTTTTCATGTTTTCACAATAATTTCTTCGTGTTCCTTTTCACGAGACTTTCGAAATGATTGCCGTTGAGTTGGGGTTCTTTTAGTTTTCAGTTGTAATTTAATATTTAACAACATTTTCATTTTTGTTTAATTAAAATTTTTATCTTTACTTTTTTGTTTTTTTTTGTTTTCAAAACTTTTTTTTTATTATTTTTGTGTTGTGCACATTTTCAATCATCATAAATCGTTACATTTTAAGTATCTTTTTTTTGGAAACGTTTAAAAATTCATCAAAAAAATAAACAACAAAAAAAAATTTAAACTTTGAGAATTTTCTTCTTTTTTTTACAATAATTTCTCTTCCTTTTTCTTGCTCTCTTCTCTGATAGATTTTGAGAAATGGATGCGACAGCAACAGAGAATCAGAGTTTAACAACAGCAAATACAATCGCATCTGTAACAACATCGATGATCGATAGTGCTGATATTGTTCAGCTTTCGGCAACAAATTTGATAAAAAATAAACGGAAAAATTTCAATCCACGTTATTCGGCGGTATCTGATGAAATTAGTGAACAGCAACAGCAAGAACAGCAGCAACAGGCACAACAGCAGCAACATCAACAGCAGCAACTGCGGCCATTTTCAAGAGAGTCTTTGTCGGCTGCAGCCATTACACCAATGGCGACGACAGTGGCTGCAGCAGTGGCGACAGAGACATCGCCAACACCAGTAACAGCTGAGATGCCCGTTTCGCTGGCTGTCTCTGCTATCACATTTACGGGTCGGAATGCACTAAGCAATATGCCCGCAATTCCGGCCGAGTCTACGATCCGTAATGAAATGATGGTAGCGCATAATAGCCACTCGGCATCCAAAGTCAAAGACGAATCGAACGGCTTAGCGCAAGGCATAACAGTACGGCCGCAATCGCAATTGCAGCCGTCTTTTCCGACACAATCGCAACCATTGGCAA
The DNA here is from genome assembly GCA_958298945.1 of Atherix ibis. Taxonomy (NCBI): domain Eukaryota; kingdom Metazoa; phylum Arthropoda; class Insecta; order Diptera; family Athericidae; genus Atherix; species Atherix ibis. The sequence goes on from OY282610.1 coordinate 4,402,139, forward strand.
GTCCTCGAACTCCCACTTCCGGCTCGATTGTATCTGCATCGACTGCAACTTCTGTTGCCGGAGACTCCCCGACGGCCTTGCCGATATTACCGCCATCGTTCGAATTCGACTCGATGGAAATCAATTGGCGGAAGCTACTCGAAGGCCATCATCGCCGTGCAGGTGCCGCTAGTGCACCAACGGCTACAATCTCACCACTGGCCCATCATCAACATCTAATGCACCAGCAACAACAACATCTTCTGCTCCAATCGCACGCTTTGGACCATCCGTCATTCAATGAGGCATCGGCGGTTGCAGTGGCAGCCGCAGCCGCAGCCGCTATTGCTGGCAAAAACCCAACCCTTAATGCCCATACCCCATTTTATGAAGCGTCAAACAAAAATCTAACAATCGGTAAATCGTCGTTTTATGAACAATACTCTCAAGAACCGCAAGCCAAACTCGAGTTCGCCTACAATGCGTTCAACGCTGTCGAAGAGCTGCTCAACGTCTACGGACTGTCAATATCGCCGAACGACATCGTTGACGCATTCAAAAAGCAAACAGTTGGTAAGTTGGTAAAATTTGTTCTTATCTTTTTTCATGCAATAATTTTTAAAAATAACGCCAAAAAAAAAATTACTCTACTCGAAGCATCCGCCGCCATTAAAATTTCCCAATTTTATTCGGTTTGTTTTGCTTCCAATTTGGGTAACTTTTTGAATAGTTTCGAAGCGTTTATCAATCTTGGAAGTAAGCTTATCAAAATTTTAAGTGTTTTGGAGATTTTTTGAAGAAAATTTGAAAGAAAAAAAAATTCTAGCGCCTCCGCAAGCAAGAGGAGGTATCCATAAGTCAATATAGCGTTTTATTTTAGATACAATCTCATGGCCAATATTTGAAAGTCACTCTTCACGGAAGATGTTTCGGTGGGGATCCTTAAAGTCAAAATACATTTTTTTTAGAGATGATCACGCGGTCAATATATTAAAAAATCACTCTTCGTGGAAGGTCTTAAAGGGGATGTCGAATGAATCGGATCATGAGATATTTTGAGGGGGATTTAGAAGGAATAGAATCAAGATAGGCTCTCTAAGTCAAAATATTTAAAAGGAATTCATCACGAAAGGTGTTTTGGGGGGGATTTGGAAGTAATAGGATTTTTAGAGACAATTACGTGGCCAATAATAAAAGGTCAATCTTCACAAAAGGTTGTTTAAGGGGGACTTGGTAGACATAAGATCAGGGATGGCTCCATAAGTCAAAATAAATTATTTTTAAAAGGCTACCACGTGGCTAATGTTAAAAAGTACCTCTTCAAGAAAGATGTTTAAGGGGGATGAGGAACGATTATGATCAGAGGAGGTTCTTTAAGCCGATATTGTAATCAAAATCGATTTTGTTCAGTGGCGATTACGTGGACATTATAAAAAAGTTACTCTTCACGGAAGAGGAGGATTTGTAAGGAATAGGATCAGGAGAGGCTTCATAAGCCAGAATGGTATTTTTTTAGACGGAATCGCGTATCCTATTTTCAAAAGGAATTCTTCACGAATGGTGTTTAGGAGCGATTCGTGAAGAATGGGATCAGGAGTGACACCATAATCGAAGAAGTCTTTTTGAGATTATCAAGTGACGAATGTTAAAAAGTTCATATTCAAGTAAGATTTTTAAGGGGGATAAGGAATGATTAGGATCAGAGCAGGATTCGTAATACAAAATGAATTTTTTGAGAGGCCATCACGTGGCCAATATTAAAAATTCACTCTTCATGGAAGGTATTTAGGGAGGATTTGGAAGGAATAGGATCAGGAGAGGCTTCATAAGTCGAAATGGATTTTTTTATGAGACGATCGTGGGGTCAATATTTAAAATTCACTCTTCAGGAAAAGTGTGTAATGGGGATAAGAAAGGAGTAAGGATCAGCGGTGGCTCTTATAAGTAAAAACGGATTTTTCTTCAAGACGATCACGGAACCAATTTTCAAGAGTGAATTTTTGGGGACTGCGTTTGAGGGGGATTTGGTAGAAATATGATTCAAAATATAGTTTCTTTGTTAATATTTTTAAAAAAATTGTATTTTTTTCAATTATTTTCTCATTTTACTACATTGACTTGGTCGTTGAAACGGATTGACGGACACATTTGCTGTTGGCAAAAATATCCGATTTTAAACAAAACAATCCTTAAACGTATTCAAAATGTGATTAAACTAATCGAATTTCTAAATTACCAATAACTAAAAATAAAACTACATTTTCGGAGCAGGTAAAAATCCATAAAAAAAATCCGTACATTTAACGAAAATATTTGTGATCATCTGAATCGTATCGGAGATTGAAGATCATTTTTCAAATAGCAACCGACATGAAAAGCAACGTTCAAAAATTGTTTTGGTCGCACTTTTTTGGAAACTTGTAGTTTTTTTTTAAATAAAAAACTTAAAATAAAATAATATTTATGAAAATAAAAAAAAACAAGGAAAATCCCTAAAACGAAAAACAATTAGTGCCCCCAGAAAAGAAAAAACTATGATGCCAGTTTCTCAAGAAATTTTCAGAGAATAGAACCGAAACGAAAAAGAGGAAAACATTGAAAAATTATCGAATCAATTTCCACGTATTTAATCGAAATTCTAGAACAAATAAAAAAATTTCATAAATTTGACGAGTTCCGTTGAGGATAAATTTTGTTTCCATCGATTTTTTGATAGTCTCGCAATGATAATCAATCATAAAGGCTTCATCCCAACTGTGCTGTTCACATTTCTCTATATTACTTACTAGCTATAGAGTCCTGCCTGTCTAACCCTATCGGAATCGATGCGCAATGTCAGCTGGCTACCAAGGCGCTAATCATTAATATTACGAGAAGTCTCCGACGTGGTGTGAACATTTCATTTTCGGTTTTTTCCATTAATTTTTTAATAATCTTGAAAAGTTTAGAATTGTACATAAAAACACGGTTTTTTTTTTTCCTTTTCGAGTAAATAAGGGTGCGAGGGACGAAGACTAAAGGGAGCCTCTATAAGGAAATGGTGAAAAGTTGAATAATTTTTTGGTTTTTTTATTCTTTCGTCTTTTTCTTTTTGATATCAAATTTAATATCATGACTAATAAAGGAAGGAAGGAGAGGGAAAATTTACTTTTTGATCCAAAACTTCACAATAGGAAAAAGTGAGAAAATAGTGGATGATCATCGCGATTTCCTTGATTGTTGATCATCGATTATTTTTGGTCTTTTCTGGTTCATAAAAAAAAATTATAACCTAGATGCTGATGGTTCTGGATATCGTCGTCCACACCACAAAGTTCTGATTTATTTGAGTGGGCAATGTCACAAGGAGCCAACCGTACATTTTCAACGATAACCGATCCATCCGATCCGATACGAAGCTTCATTCGCCATCGATGACAATTACCTATCCTCATGCTCGTATTTTTCAAGGTGCAATCTCTCCGTATATCCCCAAGCAGCACCGTTTAGATTCCTCAAGACCTAGACGGCGCAAAGGCTAAAAACAATATTTCAGAATGATTCCCTTCTAGTGGGAACAGATTCGTTGTGATGATCACCATCCAAAGTTGATTGATCATTAATCATCGATACAGAATTGTTCTTCCCTTGTGCAACAGTTGACATTTCTTACGATTTCAATTTGATTCTTAATGATCATCGTCATCGAATCAATCTTTGGTAATGGAGGAAAAACAGAACTGGCCATAGTGTATAACCATTCGGCAGGATACGACTGTGATTAAAAATTTCGTGGGAAAAGGTGATGTTTTTGATGTTTTACCAATTCTAATCGAGTGCGTTTTAAGGAAATTTTACAATAACAAACAAAGCAACAAACAACAAAAAATCGGAAGAATTAAAAAATAAATAGAAATATGAGAAATGGATTGGAATCTTAAAAATGGAAATTTAAAAAAAAAACCCCATGCTTGAATTTCAATTTTTATCAAATTTTTTGTCATAGACGATTTGGAAAATAGGAGAAAACACAATTCAGAAATGGAGAGTGAAATTTGAAGAAATACGCAATTCTGAAGATGAAAAAGGATGCGGCCCTTCGGGCAAGGGTGCAATACTTTGGAATAAGAGATTTCAACATTCCTAAATGGTTTTGCATCGCAATGAATCGAATCGAATTGAATCGAGAGGAAAAAAAACCATTAAGAAGAAATAGGCCCTACAGTCCAGGGCAGACCTGTCTGGGAGAACCATTAATCGATTAAGAAATTCCATTTGATGATCAAATATTTGAGCGTTAAAGAGTAAATAGAGAAAAATTATAAATGATCTCGAATTTCACAGCGTGTTCAGCGGAGAAAATTATTATCCATCCGATAAGGGGGTCCTAATTCTAGTTTTCTTAAATTTTTAAGGTGTACCTTTTCTAACATTATTTCTTTAATCTTCGTAAAAAATTTTTTTTTTAAATCCTTCGTCGAAAATAATTTTTCATTCGCTTGTGAAAAATCATTTATCCTCGGCGATAGTCTAGGGTCCAAATTGAGGTCATGTATTGTATCATAAATGCTCGTACAAACTTTTACTTTGCACCTTCTTTAACGTTTGCAACTCATTTCCTTTAGAAGCAACAATTCCTTATTGCACTAGAATCCTTTTTCTACTAACGCCATCCCACTTGTATTGTGATCGATTAAATTTTCCAATAGACGATCTAGAATATTTTCCCACAGCATATCGACTACCATTTTTAATCATATTCTCAGTTAATATGGTCAAAATTATAGTAGCAATGTTAAAATGAATACACGAAGAAGAAAAAATCAAATAAAATAATTTCAAAAATCTGAAAGTGTCTATTACGACTGGAAAAGTATCAGTTTACGTTTTTTTAACCTTTTTCTTATAAAAATTGGTTTGTTTTGTTTGTTTTTTTTTTTCATTTGACACAAAGTAATTTGAACTGGCCAGTAAATTTTTAACCCTTTCACGAAGGGTGCAATTGAAAAAAAATAATGGTTTAAAAAGTTACAGAGAGAAAAGAGGGCAAATTTACTATCATAGAAAAAAATTACAAATTGTTTTTCAAAATCAAAATCTTTTTCTGGAAATTCAGATAGAAATACTTGAAGAATAAAAAAAATTTATTTCACCTATTTTACAATACCAGATGAATTTTTTCGTAAGAAAAAGGTGATAAAACCTTGCTTTTAAATTTTGTTCATTTGGGAAGTGACCAATTGTAGACCACATGCGTCATAATATCCTTGAACCTAATGAAAGGGGTTATTTTCTTCAAGGTGCAATCCTTAGAGAAAAGAGATAAAAGGGTGTGGAAAATTTTTCAATGCACTCATTTATAGTAGTATCAGATTACAGTAATTTTCAAAACCACCCTCCACCCCAACGAACACACATTTTCTTTTATGCTGCCCTTTTCAGATCAAATAATGCGTTTAGTTATCATCAAATGGTCTGAGTTAAAGTGACGATCAAAACCTTAAATTTCAGAGCACAAATGTTACAAGAAGAAATCATAAAATAATACCGTTTTTATATAATATCCTTTATGCTAAATATTTTTACGGGGCTAAGTTGAAAACAGTTTTAAATGAAAATCAATTCATAAGTAAAAATCATATTTTTTATGAAGAATAATTTTCCAGAGAAAATAATATTTTTTTAAAAGAATTTTTTCAATAAAACCGAATTTTTTATGAAGAATTTTTCCAGTAAAAACAATTTTTTTTTTGATGAACTTTTTCCCGTAAAAAAAAATTTTAAGTGCTGAATTTTTTTAGCACTTGGTTTTTATAAATAATTTTTTTCTGTAAAATTTCTATTTTTACGGAAGATTTTTTCAATAAACTACTTTTTTTTATTAAGAATTTGATCAAGGCGGAAATTATTTTACCTTCAGAAGCAATTCGATTTTTTTACAGCAAAAATAATTTTTTCCAATAAATTCTATTTTTTTTTGTCAATAATTTTGTAAGCAAAAATCATGTTTTTATTAAAAGAATTTTTTCAATAAAAAGGAATTTTTTGTGAAGATTTTTTTCAGTAAAAACAATTTTTTTTGTGATCAACTTTTTCCAGTAAAAAAAAATTTTTTAGTGCAAAAAAATTCTGTACTTTTTTTTTATGAATAATTTTTTTCTGAAGAACTTTTTCCGATAAAAGTCACTTTTTTTTTAACAATTTTTTTATATTAAAATAATAACTTTTTATTTAAGTTTTTTTTTATGAAGGATTCTTTATTTTATCAACCAAAATTAAAGATTTCTTATTTTACAGCTTTGGTAATTGAAAGTGTTAGTCTTCGTTGTAATATTGTAGTTTGCGGAAATTGTCTCCTTCTAAACTCTAAGCCTTCATCCAAATTATAGCGTTATACACAGTGCGTCCCAACTGTTCGCTAGGTGGCAGTTTTGGTAGTTGGAGGAAATCAGTTAAAAGGCCTCGTTCCTTAAACTAATACCAATTTTCTGGCTAAAGCAATCCTTAGAATAAGGACTGGTTGAACGGCAAATGCGTTTTTCAACTGCTCAAAAAAATTCTGACAATAAGTGTCCTCAGAAATAGTACT